>QJPP01004633.1:0-142639 GCA_003996215.1 Jaltomata sinuosa
CTCGTGCAGCTTCTGGACATTCGAGACTAGGGTGAGCGCCTGACGACCGTAGCTTGATCGCATCTCATCTTGTACTGTTACTCTTTGTATATTCGGAGACAGTTGTACTTGTCATTTGTTACTTCTAGCACTTGTATTCTATTAGAAGCTTCTGTACTATCGATATCAAGTCTTGGGGTTGGTGTAGTTTCATTATGTATATGTTCAGGTTATTGCTTTCGCTTTGTCTATCTTTATATTCTGCTTCCGCTTATTTGTGCTTATTGTGCGTATTGGTTAGGTAGCAGCCCATTACTAACCGTTCTGGGCTACATGAATTGATTCACCGACTGGGAGGTTGTATGTGCCATCATGACCTGAGAAATCGGGTCGTGACAATAATCAAGTGTCCTAATTTAAGAAATCATATTAATTAGAGATTATTGTTTAAATGCAAATTTTGAATTTTATAATAGAGCTGATAAAGGTAAAATAGTTGCCAACATTAACTCTTTTCACCATAATTTCATTTTTTTAGAGTTAATTTTTTTTTTTAGAATTATAATATTTTTTGTTGTAAAAAGGCCAAGTGACTAGTTCTCAAGATGCCACTTGGCTTAACTATAATACATACTACCCTTCTTTTAATAATATATATATATATATATATATATAGATAGATAATTTTTTTTATTGTAAGATTGTCAAGTGGCTAGTTCTCAATATGCCACTTGTCCCAACCTTATGCTAGACTACCCTCCTTTTAATAATATACTAGTATTAGTACCCGCGCGATGCGAGGAAAATACTTAAGAAAAAAAATCATAATAAAAAAATAGATAAAAAATAATTCAGATTTGCAAATTTATTATATGAATAGAAGCATAAAAACTTTATCTTTATTGATCAACAGATAAATCAACATAGACTAATAGAATCCATTGACACATTCCTATCACTTACAATTTCTTGAATAATTCATAAAATTTATTTCATGAGAAATCAACTTAAAGTGAAAAGAAATGAGATATAAAATTAATTTAAATCTAAAGATGTTTACCTATGGATTACTAAAAGGAGACTAAGAATAAAGAAAAAATATTACTTTCCTAGTTATATCATTTGTAACTTTCGCATTCAAGTGAAAATAGGGCCCAAAAAATAGCAAATATGGAAAAGAGATAAAAATTATCTCTACAAAATTTAATGATTTAAACAAATAAATTACAATAATCTCAAGCAAGATCAATTTTGCAATTTTCATTTTTCATTAAGCTTTTCCTCCTTTATCATATTCTTAATTTTATTGGGAACATGAAGGAAAGTTAAAACACCCGATAAGAAAAAGTAATCAGTTGTTGTCCCAATCATATTTTTTATAATTTTTTTTATCCTTTATCATGTATGTTTATAGACCTCACTGCCACTTCATCTTATTTGTAACTTCCTCTACAATCTCTCTTAATTAACTTTCCTTTAGAATCTTTCTTAATTTACCATAAATAAAACATACTAACTAATGATTATCTTTAATTATAGGCACCCTCTCAATAAATAAGAATATTTTATTCTTGAAATACTGTAACGTATAAAATTAATTTTTACCATAATCAAGTAGCATATTATTAGGAAGCTTTTGGAATATATTTATTGTGAAAATAGGAGTTAATCTTGATTGATTTTCATCATAATATAATTTTTTCATAAAAACTTTCATTGTGTAGCAATACTAATTTTAAAAAATTGTAATAAGATCATAATAGATGCATACAATCAACTAATTCATTAGTGCATTCTCATTGATTTTAAAGCAAGATTATTATTAATTAAAATCATATATTAATTTAGTTAAATTTGAAATATTATTAATTAAATTCATGTACAACATAATTCAAGTGGCTTAATTTTAGGAATTATCTAATCTATTATTAGCTAACTTCAATTATGAATTTTGAAATACATTTACTGTTAAAATATGTTAATATTAACTGATTTTTTACCTCAATATAATCTAATTAATTTGATTAAAGTAAATTATTATTACTTAATTTAATATAATTAATTTTATTATAGTAAATTACTATTTCAAAAAAAAAATCTTATGTAGTAATACTAATTTCAAAAAAATATAATAAGATCACCATAGATTGCACAAAATCAGTTAACTGATTAGTTGCATTTTCATTAATTTCAAAATACAATTATTATTATTTAAAATTATAAATTAATTTATTTAAAATTTAAATAATACTATTTGTATATATATATATATATATATATATATATAGAGAGAGAGAGAGAGAGAGATTTAAATTAGTGAAATTATCTAAACAAAAAAAATAAAAATAAGAGATAATATTCATATTAGTGATTTAATTCCTTGTTTCAAACCTATAATGTGAATATAATATTCAAATTCCTCGTACATTTTGTTTTCTACTGAACTCTGATTTTGCATTAGTGATAATATTCCTTCCATCAACATGCTTGATCTCGTACTTTATCGAAACCTGATATTAAAAGAATAAAAAAAAAATCAATCATCTCTATATCATGTAATTATGCACAAACTAATGTATAATCAAGAAACTTTATATGCATATAGTAGTAATTCTGAAAATTCAAACTATTCAAATAATGAAAAGCAAAAGTAAGAAGGATATTTGGAGAATTGATTGATGACTGAATAGTCATGATCCTGAGTATTTATAACTCTCTTTTTACTTAATAATGATGGCAAAAATAAATATCCCATAATTATGTATCATTATTGTTTCAATATTTATTTCCTTGTACAACTTTTCAAAATTTGAAATAATTAAAAATTTATATGGTAATATATATTTTCTTGAAGATTTTCAAAAATTATAATAATATAGATTTTATATGGAAATATATATTTTCTTGCGAAGCTTTTCAAAAATTATTTTAATATACAATTTATATTGCAATATATATTTTCTTGTGAAGCTTTTCAAAAAATTTAATTGCTTTTCACCATAATTTTATTTTTTACAGTTAAAATATAAATCTTTTATAACTTCACTTCAATATTCATTTACCATAATAGGTACAATCAAAAAGTAATATTCAACCATAATTTTATTTTTTTATAGTTGAAATATAAATTTTCCATAATTTTAAAAATAAAATTCATTTTGTAGGCATCTTTGTTATAATTTTTTTTCCATACATATGTTTGTCTAATTGCTAATCAGATTCTTATTTACCATCCGTGTATAGTTGTTTTGCTTTTATTCTGTCAGGACCCGATTTCTCGGTCATGATGGCACCTACAACTCCCCAGTAGGCGAACCAATTCCCGTAGCCCAGAATAGTCAGTAATGGGCTACTATCTATAAATCTAAGCGGAAGAACAGTTTAAATATGCGGAAGCAAGGGAACAAGATGAAGAAAATAGGTAACAGGAATAATATAATAATGCAGAAGCTAAACCAAACCGAAAACCTAGTATCATAGCGTATAAGAGCCCGATCTACATAAGGAGTACAAAGGATCCAAAAGTAATATATACAAAGCTGTCACCGAGTAGTAATAGAGTACAAAATATACAGATAAACTAAAAGCTAAGCTCCGGTCGACAAGAGCTCACCCTCAGTCCTAAATATCACCAAAATAGCACCTCACACGAGTCTCCCACGAGCTAGTTGCGATGACTCACACTAGGATCTGCACCAGAAGATGCAGGGTGTAGGGTGAGCACCAAATGCGAAGCATAAGGTGTACTCAATAGGTATCATAGGCCGACATGGAACATATAAGATAAAAGAGTAATAACAGACAGAATAGAAACAAGCAGTCACAGAAATCAACGAAAAAGTACACAGGAACTAGCCCAGAGGGACGACAACAGAACAACATACAAGGTTAGCAAGTAGGATATATACACACATGCATAGGTGAAAAGTAAGAAAAGACACACTTGGGATCCTTGCAATAACAGTGTATACATAACAAGTTCTAGAAATGGACGGTATACCTGTAACCTCAAGTATAAGGAAAAGGGGCGAAGAGTAAAAGTAGACATGCTCGGAAAATAGGAAACAACAATCAACTAGTCATATCAATTTCAAGTCCAGAAACTAATAGCCTAGCAATATCCAACTCCACACTTATAACAGTAATGGGGAACAATTCCGTAATAAAATAACAAGAGTCTACCTACAGTCCCTCGGCCGCCCATACAACCGAGGAACACAAACAAGTCAAAACAAACCCTCCGACATCCCATACTACTGGAGCATACAATCAACAAACAACAAACAAGGGTGGTACCTCACACAGATAAATGATATGCTATGAAATGCCAAGATCGTGCAATATCAGTGTCAGTATGTTACCCCCTCCGTGCCCCAAAGGCCTAGTAAAGGCGGGATCCATGGAAGGACTTCTCCCGAGTACATCTGCTCCGCCATAAACCCCTACCCCTGGTCACCCTTTTCCCGTAGCACTTGGTCTAGAACGACAAGTTCCATGGAGGTCTACTCGTAGACCACATACTACACTCTAACCTCAAAATATCGTCCAGAGTACCACCGGATCCAACTAGTCATAAGTGCTCAAATTGGATGCTTGAATCCTGTCCAGGTCTAAATCAATGAAATTAATGCAGTAAAAATCCCTCCATGGGTGCCCGGGAATCTCCGGGTCTAAAACAGTAGTAAACAGACTGTTGCTCAGCTTTATCGAGTCTAAAAACAATCACTTGCCAATAACGGAACCAATCTAGCACCTCGGTCCACCCGAGTCCAATATAGGATACAAAAACTGAGACATCTCTCTCTTTTAACCTTTCTTACCCCAAGAAGATCCATAAAAGGGATACCAAACCGTTCATAATATATTTTACCAAAAACGGCCCCCCGGGGCCATGCAAGGTTTGGAAATCATAAATAGTGGGCCCGAAGCCAAAATCGTAGAGAACTCGAGTAGAAAATCCTTTTTTATGTGCATGGGAATGATATGATCAAACACAAATAGCCGCCCCGCAGCTCACAATCAACCTAACGGCCCTGCACATGCTCCGCAGCTACTCAGTAAGCATAACCACCCTAGAAGGATATTTCTATGTCCAGGACTCGCGGACATTCCCAATAATCCCACCATCTACATTCCGGAGTTAAAAAGGCCTCACAGGACCACAAGGGTGAAAATATCAACTACTAAGAATACTACGCACAACAGAGGAAAGAAATGGGATGAACCATGGAAAAACGGTCAGGGTCTATGGTACCAACCTAATAACCCAACCCAAGGATGCTAGCTAGTACAATTTTATCCGATATATGCTAAGTCTAGGGAGTTTAAACTGTAACTTACCTGTCATTCGATGACAAACTGCCCGAACAATAACGCCCAAGCCCGAATTGCTCCGAGAGATCCTGAATGACAATCAAACTATCATAAACATAAGTAATATGTTAAAACAAGTCTAACGATACCCATATTGTTACCATTGTAGCCAGGTCAAAATTCGGGTTAACAACGGGCCCGCGAGCCCCGCAACCTAAAACTAAAAACGAAAATGTGCAAAATGGTCATCGACACCAAGGGAGTACATGCCCAGAAAATCAAAGGAATTGGGTAGCAATTTTGAGCTCCAATAGCCCCAAGAAGCCAAGAACCCAATTAAGGAAATTCAGGGAAAGAAAATCGGAAATAGGCAAGAATCACTTACCAAGTAAGAGAATTTAGCCAAGAGTGTGGACAGAACGAGCCCACGAACATGCAACCACGAAAGGGGCAGAATGTACAAGCAAAACCAAGCTTCAAGAATTTACAACAATGGAGTTTTGGATAATAGGGGAAGACAACTAAGGAGAAGGGGGAAAAACTTACCAAGACACCAACGAAATACGTATTTATCGAGGGCTCGGGAATCCTCCAAGGGTGCTCTGGTTTTGGGAGTAATTTGGAGAGTGTTTGGTTGTGTTCAATGTTTGGGAAAATGGAAGAATAAGGCTGGAAAATGAATTGGCCAGCTTAAATAGGTGCTGGACTAACCCTTCGCGAACGTGGCCAGCCATCGTGTTCGCGATGAGCAATTTCCCAGCGGCTGGCACAAGCCTACGCGAACACGGCTGGCCACCGCGAACGCGAAGGCCAAGCAGAGTGGGCAGCTGACCTATTCCTACGTGAACACGGTTGGCCACCGTGAACGCGAAGGCCAAGCTGATGCCATGACAACACAACTGCCAATAGAAATGCCCAACAAGAAAACTTACTCAATGGACCCTCGGGAACACACCCGGGGTCCCGTGAACACAAACGAGCAGAGTTATTCGATTATAAAAACCCTTCCAGACTCAATGAAATGAATGAAAATTCTGACAGAGATTGATAGCATGAAAAGTGGGCCCCACCCCCAAGAGCAAACTTTAGGCCTAATTTTCCAAAATGGAACACCGAGGCCTAAAATAGGCCCGGAATCCTCGGGACCCAAACCAAAGGTCCCCCTACCCCAAAGTAGACATTCCAGAGCTGATGGTTGAATTTCAAATCCGACACTCCGATCATCGAAAGTCACCCAAAGTTACACTTTCAACTCTAAATGGCCTGAAAATAGAGAAAACCACACAAAACCCACAACGGAGGTTCTCAGGCCTCAACTAAAGGTCCAACTAGACCAAAATCAATGCTTCGGATCTAATAGAACCATCAGATTTCAATTCTGAGCACGTTAACTAAGAATGTTGACTAAAGTCAACGATATTCTAAGTTAAAGCTCTAAAACAGGAAAAAGGGCAAAACAACCACACGAACGACCAGAGCATCGAACTACCGGTCCTAGAAAGACATAAATGACTTGGGGCCGCTACATAAAAGCTTTAACAGTACAATAAATGCATAAACGCGAAGATGACCGGAAGGGTCATCACAACATCCACTAGTAAAAAGACTTTTATCATCAAAAGTCAAGAAGAAGGGAGTACCTGAAGGCTCGGTCTCCCAAGTAGCCTCCTCGACTGGAAGATGTCTCTACTGAACCTTCACAACCGAAATCTCTCTAGATCTCAACCTCCTGATATCTCTGGCCAGAATAGCTATCGGCTCCTCAATAAATGACAAACTCTCATCTAGCTGACCCAAATCCCAATGCAACACATGAGACTCATCTGGCACATACCGGCACAACATCGAGACATGAATAACTGGGTGAAAAACTCAAAACATCGGAGGCAAAGCTAACATGTAGGCAACCCGCAACACTATCAACCTTCTGCAGAATCTCAGATGGCCCGATAAACCTGGGGCTAAGCTTGCCCCGCTGACCAAATCTCACCATGCCTTTCACGGGCGATACTCGAAGGAAAACCAAGTCACCAACACTGAACTCCAAGGCACGAAGTCTACGATCAGCATAGGTCTTCTGCCTACTCTAGGCTGCTCTAAGTCTATCCGGAATCAAACGAACTCGGTCCAAGGAATCTCTAAGCAAATCTGTACTCTACGATCTGGACTCTAACCCATCAAACCAACCAATCAGTGATCTACAATGCCTACCATACAAAGCCTCGAAAGGTACCATGTCGATGCTCGAATGGAAACTTTTATTATAAGCAAACTCTGCCAAAGGCACAAACTGATCCCATAAACCTCTAAAGTCAAGTACACAAGCTTGAAACATGTCCTCCAGGACCTGAATAGTCCTCTCGGACTGGCCATCAGTCTGAAGGTGGAAAGCAGTACTAAGCTAAACCTCCGTACCCAAATCTCTCTGTATAGCTCTCCAGAACTGAGATATGAACTGTGTGTCGCGGTCTGAAATAATAGAAGCGTGGACCCCGTGTGATAACGGGAATACAACAAACAAGAAGAAACGAAGGAAAAGATATGAGAATTAATAACTAGGAATTGAAATTATGGGCAACAAGGGGCTAAAACCCTCACCTCCCAATTGATTCCAACAACTAGATACTAATTCAACTCAACTAATCAAGGAAACCTAAATGAAATCCACAAGTGGGAGACCTTCGATTAATTAAGTAAAGAAGTTAAACTAACAATCAAGAGAGTCACCCTAATCACTCACTAATTCCTTAAGGGAATTACACTAAGCCTTACACTAGCAACTACAAGTTTTAGAGTATCAATCTTCAATATGCAAAAACTAGTCTTCCAAAATGAAGAAAAGCTACTACTTATACTAGGGAATAAGAAGACACTAGCTATTACAGTTTTGCCCTTAATGAAGTAAGGGCCTTGTTTGGTTGCCTTCTTTTGGGAATTCTTGAATTCCTCCTTCCACCTCACTTTAATGGACCACCCTCACATTGTATGCTTTCCTTTTCATGAACATCGTACGTGTCATCTATACCATCCATGCTCGTGTTAACCATGCTATCCATGCTAGTATCATTCTCCCCTTCTTGAAAAGGATTCGTCCTCGAATCCAAACCTTAAAGACACATGAGAGGACAACAACCAAAACATCCTCAAAGCATGAGGGTTAGTACAAGGGTTAGCAACAATATCACCATGCCAAGGAGGCACAAATTTGAGATATAACCAAATATCCTTTTCTTCCAATAAAAACAACTCATCGTACAAGGTGCAAAGGTTTTGGTTATGATAAACATCAAGAGACAAGGCAAACACAAAGGTCTTTGTGGCATCAAGTATCATATCTAACTTTGGAGCCATAAGACACAATTGTTTCATTATCTCACAAGTAGGCCACACCAAAAGTGGTGCAATCACCCATAAGGGTTCATTCGGGTCAAAAAAGTAAAAGACCCACATATCTTTACCTCCATACAAAATAAATCTCACACCACTACGGGTATCATCATAAGCAAAAAGGTAGTAGAGAAAGGTGTTAAGCTCACTATTCTCATCTAGGGCATGCCAAACGATAAGGACACTGATAGATAAGAAGAGACATTTTAAGCACAAAACAATCCTCTCTATAAGACAACTTTCCAAAGGAAGAAAGTGCACCAACAAAGCCATGCTACTAGAATAGTCGAGGGATTTATTAGGAGTCAAATCACTCCATGCCAAATAATACTCCCAAGGATTTGGGGTCCCTCCTATCATAGAACCAAACATGCTTCCAAAAGTTCCATTTGAAACTTCAACTTGTCCAACCCTATGAAGGTGACAAGGAGCTTTCAATATCCATGGACTCTCCCAAAAATAAATAAGCAACTTAGCATCCACTCGAGGGTTCTCAATTGCAAATACACACTTTAAGAAAAGAATGTTAACAAGATGGCATTCACAATTTGGAACATAAGAGGACGAGATTAAGCATTTCAAGTACACTTCATTATTATTCCTCAAACAAACTCCCACAAAGAATGGATAAACAAATGGAGTCATGCTTTTAAGAATCCATCCTAACACCTCAACTTGTCTAACCACATAAGTGTGACAAGGAGTAGAATACATAAATCGGGCATCACGAATGCACCATGGATTCTTTCCCAAACAATAACTATGGTTGGCATTCAAAACATGAAACACACATAACTTAAGCATATCCAAAACCAACCATGAATACATTGGAGCTATATCATCACTCTCATGGTAGGGTATGAGGTCATACAATTTCTAAAACCTACCTACCATAGGAAAAGTGTCATCATGACTCCAAGGATTGCTTGGAATAAGAGGGGAAGGGTACATACCTTGAAGACGGGCTTTTGAGTCTGCATTCTTGTGCACCACACTTGGTTTCCCAAAGCTTTCCCTCCAATGCATCATTTTAGACCCATAGACTTGGTCTTTGTGTTTCTTCTTAAGAGTTGACTTTCTAGGTAGCTCTATTATTAGGCCTTCAACCCTTTGTTCATGAGGGACTTTGTTCGGATCCTCCTTTAGAAATATTTGTCCATGAACCTGCAAAAGAGAAGGGATGGTACTAGGCAAAATGCTAGCACCATGGTTAGTAGATAACAGGGGATTGGTATTGGCAAGTCCAAAAATTAAGTGCTCCTTGTGCACCTCTTTTAAGTCACTTCTTGGCTCATCAATCTCATAAAACTTTCCTTCTTGAGCTAATTCTTTCTTCTCCTTTTCAAGTTCTTCTCTCTTAAGTACTTTCTGAAGCTCCCTCATTATCTTGTAGTCCTCACTCACTTGATAGGGTGTTAAAGGTACAAGAATGTGCCTTCGTCCTCCAAATACAAATGAGTATTTATTGGACTCCACTTGATATCGAACATCCCTACCGGCTAGCCAAGGTCTACCAAACAACATATGACAAGATTGAATGGGCAAAACATCACATAACACCTCATCTCGATACTTGCCAATGCTAAAATTCACGACCACTTGTTTGGTTACCTCTACTTCATAATTCTCAATGAGACATTGAAGTGTGTATGGCTTGGGGTGTATTTGTGTAGGAAGCTTCATTCTATCAACCATAGTGCAACTCACCACATTAGTACTACTCCTACCATCAATGACCAAGGAACATACCCAATCCATCATCTTGAACCTTGCATGAAATAGGTTCACACTTTGATCAAGTTCCTCTTTAGAAAGATCCCCCATGATTCTCTTTAGATCACAAGAAGAGTTCAAATCCTTCTCTAATTTCTCATCAACAACATTTGAGGTTGCTTCATCATGCCTAACCTTAGGTTCATCACAACCATTCCCAACCTCATACTCTATCACATTTTTAGCACAAGGTTCATCACACAAGATAACATTTGACCTCTTTTGTGGACAATTTCTAGCAATATGTCCTTCACCTTGACACTTATAACATCGAATGATAGAAGGAGAAGAAGATTGAGGTATATCATGATTACCTCCATAGGCTTGGTCTTCCCCTTTTGTGCTGTAGTTAGCTTGAATAGCTGGACTACCATCTTGGAACATTGGAAGACTCGCCATGTTGTCACCCATCCCATAATTTGGAACACTTTGACCACCATATCGATCACTTCGATCTTCACACCTTCCTCCTTTATTCCTATACCTATCTCCACTATCCCATTTTCCTTGACATCTCATGATGCCTTGGTTCATACCAAAGCCTTCGGGTCTTTCCCACCATTCATTCGGGCTAACCTCTTCACACATTTCATCATAAAGAGGGTTTTGATAATAGATATCTTGTAGGGTACTTGTGGGTAGTGTTGTTGGGTTGGAACATAAGGTACATGCAAGGATGCATGTGATATATTTTGTGGAGGTGCTTGGCTTCTATCTTGGTTTTCCACAAAAGGACTCCTTTGTGGTGGATGATATGGTTGTGTATTTGGATGTGGGGTGACTTGCCTATCATAGCTTGGGTTCATTCGGAATGTAGTTTGAGGGTAGGTTTGGTTCCAATTTGGTTGGGGGTAGTATAGGTTGAATTCTTGACCCGAGGTCCTTCTTGTTTCTTCACTTTGACTTGTCATAAGGAACCTCCTTTCATTCATACTATCCATCCTTTTTACCCTTTCCTCTATACCTCCAAACCTCCCATTTGTTTCAACCACCCTTTCATTCATATTGGTCACCCTCCTTGACACATTGAAATTTGTCCCCATGTTGTTCACCAAGCTCCTTCCTCCATGGTTATAAGGAAAATGATTAGACATTGTACCTACAAAAACTCAACAAACAATATTAGTAGAAAAAAGCCTCACATCACTCGTATGTAAACTCTCAACTCATCTTCTATGGCGTCGTCTCAAAATTGTTAGTGAACTAGCTCCACTCAATCAACTCAAGGTCACCTATCCTTTGTGGAGGAGTAGATTCTTGTGACTCTTGAAAGAAGGACGACTTGAAAGACTCTAAACGGACTTGAATCAAGAAATTAATCAACGAAACAAAACAAGAAAAGAAGAAGGAAGAAGCACGAAAGAATTCGGACTCAAGAATTAAGTAACAAAAGAAGGAGAAACCACTTGTTGTTGCTTAATTTGGAGAATCAAAGAGATGATTTGATGTTTAAAAACTAGTTAACAAGTAATTAAAGATGTTAATTAGTTGTTAAATAGTTGAGAAATCTAAGAAAAATGAGTGTAGAAGAAGAAGTTTGAAGTTCCAACACTTAGAAAAAAATTGGGGTCTTAAAAGTTCCAACACAGAGAAAAATTTTGGGGTTCCAAAATTTGAGACCCCTAAAAAAAACTAAGTATAGAACCTGCAGATTTTTGCTCTCTCAAATTGGGCAACACGCGCTGCTGACGTGGCAGTCCACGTGGATTTTTTTTTTTTTTTTAAAATTCCACTTGTGGACCCAACAAACATCTTTGACCACTTTGACTTGAAAAAAATTGGATCAAATGTACCTTTTGGCTTCTTCTTCTTCAAGATGTTCTTGATGAATATCAAAAACACCTAGAACACCAAGAACACACACTAAACACCAACACCTTCAAATGAGCTCGGAATTGGCTCAAATTTTAGGATTAGCTTCCCCTTAACGTAAGGAACAAACCCCAATGGTTTTTAAGCTCCAATTCCTCCTCAATCAATAGACCCACTTTCAAAGTTTGTAAAGCTTCAAAAGCTCAAAACCCTTTAATGGCAACTTCACTTCTACAACTCCAAATCACATGAAATTTGAAATCTAGACTCAAAAAATACTAGGGAACAAAAATCTAGTGTCAAAAACAAGAAATCAAACAAGAAAATTTTCGGATTTTTTTTTTTGGACGATTTTGAAGATATCAAATTTCCAAGAGTTAGATTTGTGGGAACAAATCTAAACCTGGCTCTGATACCAAATGATAACGGGAATACAACAAACAAGAAGAAACGAAGGAAAAGATATGAGAATTAATAACTAGGAATTGAAATTATGGGCAACAAGGGGCTAAAACCCTCACCTCCCAATTGATTCCAACAACTAGATACTAATTCAACTCAACTAATCAAGGAAACCTAAATGAAATCCACAAGTGGGAGACCTTCGATTAATTAAGTAAAGAAGTTAAACTAACAATCAAGAGAGTCACCCTAATCACTCACTAATTCCTTAAGGGAATTACACTAAGCCTTACACTAGCAACTACAAGTTTAGAGTATCAATCTTCAATATGCAAAAACTAGTCTTCCAAAATGAAGAAAAGCTACTACTTATACTAGGGAATAAGAAGACACTAGCTATTACAGTTTTGCCCTTAATGAAGTAAGGGCCTTGTTTGGTTGCCTTCTTTTGGGAATTCTTGAATTCCTCCTTCCACCTCACTTTAATGGACCACCCTCACATTGTATGCTTTCCTTTTTATGAACATTGTACGTGTCATCTATACCATCCATGCTCGTGTCAACCATGCTATCCATGCTAGTATCACCGTGCAACTGAACAACTTTGCGAATGTAGATCTGAGCTAGCCTCTCAACACTGTAGGAAGTCTGAACCGGCAAGAAGTGGGCCGACTTAGTCAGCCAATCGACAATCACCCAAATAGAATCAAAACCCCAAGTAGTATGAGGTAAACAACAACGAAGTCCATAGTAATACCTTCCCACATCCATTCAGGAATGGGAAGTTGCTGCATTAAACTACCCGGCCTCATGTGCTCGAACTTCACCTGCTGACAGTTCCAGCACCGAGATACAAACTCTGCTACGTCCCGCTTCATATCACACCACTAGTAAAGCTGTCTCAAATCTCTATACATCTTCACTGCGCCAGGATGAATGGAGTATCTAAAACAATGTGCCTCACAGAGTATCAACTGAATCAAATCACCAACCCTCAAAACACAAAGTCGCCCATTAAACCTCAGAATACCATCAGAACCCAGAGTAGCCAGGCTGGCCTCACCCGGAACTACCTGATCCTGAAGGCCACACAAACTCTGATCCTCAACTGTCAGCTCTGAATCTGATCAACTAGAGTGGAACAGACCTCAACACTGGCAAGCACTCTGCTAGGATCTGACAAGTCAAGCCTAACCAATCGGTTAGCCAGGGAATGGATGTCCAAGGCCAATGGTCGCTATGAAACTGAAAGTGAAGCTAGGCTGCCCATACTCACCGCCTTCCGACTCAAGGCATCCGCTATCACGTTTGCCTTGCCCGAATGGTATAGAATAGTGAAATCATAGTCCTTCAGTAGCTCAATCTATCTCCTCTGCCTCGAGTTAAGCTCCCACTGACTTATAATGTACTAAAGACTACGGTGATCGATGAATATCTCACAAAGAACTCCATATAAGTAGTGCCTCCAGATCTTGAGCGCAATGACTACCGCCACTAACTCCAAGTCATGGGTGGGGTAGTTGCGCTTGTGAACCTTCAACTGCCTCGATGCATATGCTATCACTCAACCCTTCTGCATCAACACACAACCAAGACCGACCCCTAAAGCATCACAATACACGGAGAAACTCTGACCCTCAACCGGAAAAGTCAGAACTGTAGCTGAAGTCAATAAGGCCTTAAGCCTCTGAAAGCTATCCTCTCACTGATCTGACCAATGGAATGGGACATCCTTCCTAGTCAGCATAGTCAAGGGTGCTGCTATGGAAGAAAATCCCTCAATGAACCGTCTGTAGTACCCGGCTAAACCAATAAGGCTATGAACCTCGGTAGGAGTAGTAGGTATAGGCCAATCATGAACCGCAGAAATCTTAACCGGATCAACTCTAATCCCATCCTTAGACACCACGTGTCCTAGGAATGCAACTGACTCAAGCCAAAAATCACACTTTGAGAACTTGGCATAAAGCCGATGATCTCTCAAAGTCTGAAGTACAGTCCACAAATGTTGCTCATGCTCATCCCTACTCCTCGAGTATATCAGAATGTCATCAATGAAGACTATCACGAACATATCCAGATACGGGCTAAGCACCCTATGCATCAAATCCATAAGGCTGCGGGGGCATTAATCAACCCAAAAAGCATCACTAGGAACTCATAGTGGCCATAACGTGTCTTGAATGTTGTCTTAGGGATGTCCTCCACCCTATTACTCAACTGATGGTAGCCGGACCTCAAATCAATCATCGAAAATATGGCTGAACCTTAGAGCTGATCAAACAAGCCATCAATCCTCGGCATCAGATACCTATTCTTTACTGTCACCTTATTCAATTGTCAATAGTCAATACACATCCGCATCGACCCATCCTTCTTCTTCACGAAGAGGAAATGATCACCCCAAGGAGACACACTCGGTGTAGTGGACCCCTTAGCTGACAAATCCTAGAGCTTCTCCTTAATCTCTCTCAACTCAGCAGGAGCCATACGATAGGGAGGAATAGAAATTGGCCTGGTACTCGACTTTAACTCAATGGCAAAATCAATATCTCTCTCAGGTGTAAGGCCTGGCAGGTCGGCAGGGAACATATATTGGAAGTCTCTAACCACAGGAACAGACTCAGGAGACGAAGGGTCAACACTATCATCTCGGACATATGCTAGATAAGCTAAACACCCGTGGGAAATCAACTTCCTAGCTCAAAGACAAGATATTATCCCAGACAGTGCATGGCTAAAAAAACCCTGCCACACAACTGGGGATAACCAGTCCATGCCCAGTATCACGTCAAAATCTAGCATATCAAGGATCATCAAGTCACCCCAAGTCTCCAAATCACCAACAGATATCACATAGGATCTCACAATCCGATCCACTACTAAATAATCTCCTACTGGATCGAAACAGACACAAGCACAGATAATGGCTCACTAGCCAACCCCAAACAAGGCAGAAAGTAGGCAGATACATATGAACAAGTGGATCCAGGATCAAATAAAGTCGTAGCAGACTGATGGAATACAAAAATTATACCTGCAATCACAACATTTGAGGCCTCTGCCTCCGGTCTCCCAGTGACCGCATAGAACTGACGACGACCTCCACCTGCCTGACCACAATCCCTACCACCTGCTCTGCCATGCGGGGCACCACCCCTAGACTGACCACCACCCCCTTTAGCTGGAGGCTTAACTTCTCGTAAAGGCTCTACCGGCAGAGCGGCTGGCTGAACTGTACCCCGCTGGGGGAAATCTATCGCATAGTGACCCACTCATAGCAAGGCCCTGACGGCCTAAAGTGTCGAGATGGACTGGCAGAACTTGAATGGCCACCACGGCCTGATGCCCCGAAAGATGCACCCCTCTCGAGGATTGACCGCTCTGGCCTTGATGGCTACTCTGACCCTTCACAAACAGAGTACTACCCATATCCTGAAGTGAAGCCTGAATCGGTCAGCTGGACTGACCCTAATGCTGGTATGGCTGATAACCTCGGCCCCATTGGCCCGAACCTCTACCCTCTGATGGGAACCACTGTAGCCACCTTGATGTCGAGGCCTCTTATCTCTGGCATCAGAGTCATAATGATGCATATCCTCTACCGTGCAAGCATAATCCGCAATGGCCTGAAATGACCTACCACTGGAAACCAATATCTTATCTGGCTCTCTAAATTCTAACCTCAATCCCCAAACAAACCTGCGAATCATGTCCGGCTTAATAGGAATGATCTTAGCTCCAAATGGTGATAACTGATGAAAATGGGTCTCATACTCAGATACGATCATAGACCCCTACATAAGCCGAGTAAACTGCTCCTTGCGACGCTGACGATCACTCTGAGGCAAAAACTTGGCCATAAAGGCCTCATAGAACTCAGACCAGGTCAAAAGAGGTGATGTAGAAGATCTGCAAGCAACCTGCGCCCTCCACCATAATTTCGCTGGGCCCTCCAGCTGATAGGTAGTGTAGCAAACCCCGTGAGTCTCCAGTAATCCCAAATGGTGAAACATCTTCTCACAGGTAGTGATAAAATCATTGGGGTCCTGACCCAATGTACCAGCAAACCTTGGCGGTGCCAATCAAAAGAACCTACCCAAAGACTTCTACTCCCCATCTGTCATAGCTGGACGAGGAGCAAGAGGCTGTGCAACTGAAGGGATCGGAACAACCTCGGCATGGGGAGCCACAGTAACAACTTGCGCTCCTGAACTCTGAACACCCAAGGCTGCCACTGAGCGGATGTTTGTGTTACCTCAAAAGTTTGCTCTCCAATCATATCCAATAGCTAAACAAGTAAACCCCTAATATCCGAAGACTGAGCTGGGGATGAAACTGGCACAGAAGCTGGTGCTGGAGTTGGTACTGGAGCTGGTGGTACTTGGGCTATCCCCGGGCCCACATGCTGTTGCTTTGGAATAAACTCTGGCTCGTAGTCAAACTCGGGCTCAACCTCAACTCTAGAAGCTCTAGCAGGTGCCACTGCTCTGGGATGACCCTTACCTCTACCTTTGCGACCACCACGACCCCTAGCTGGAGTCAGAGGCGCAGGGGCATGAGGCTTACCTCCGCTTGAAGCTGAAGATCTCGTACGAACTATCTGTGTAAGAGTGAACCAGAGTAGGTGAGATTTCCAAAAACTTCCAAGGATACTACACACGAGATAGAAACAAGAAAAGTCCAGTTCTTCCTAAGATGTCACTATAGCCTCCCAAAGATTGAGTACGGACGTCTCCGCCCCGATCCGCAGGACTCTATTAGACATTGGCTCCTCTACCGGTGAACCAAGCTGTGATACCAAGATGTCAGGACTCGATTTATCGATCATGATGGCACCTATAACCCCTCTAGTAGGTGAACCAATTCCCGTAGCCTAGAACGGTCAGTAATGGACTACTATCTATCAATCTAAGAAGAAGAACAGTTTAAATATGCGGAAGCAAGGGAACAAGATGAAGAAAATAGGTAGCAAGAATAATATAACAATGTGGAAGCTAAACCAAACCCAAAATCTAGTATCATAGC
Source organism: Jaltomata sinuosa (assembly GCA_003996215.1). Classification (NCBI taxonomy): domain Eukaryota; kingdom Viridiplantae; phylum Streptophyta; class Magnoliopsida; order Solanales; family Solanaceae; genus Jaltomata; species Jaltomata sinuosa. The sequence goes on from QJPP01004633.1 coordinate 17,695, forward strand.
GTATAAGAGCCCAATTTACATAAGGAGTACAAAGGATCCAAAAGTAATATATACAAAGCTGTCTCCGAGTAGTAATAGAGTACAAAATATACAGATAAACTAAAAGCTAAGCTCCGGTCGACAAGAGCTCACCCTCAGTCCTAAATATCACCAAAATAGCACCTCGCACGAGTCTCCCACGAGCTAGCTGCGATGGCTCACACTAGGATCTGCACCAGAAGATGCAGGATGTAGGGTGAGCACCAAATGCGAAGCATAAGGTGTACTCAATAGGTATCATAGGCCAACATGGAACATATAAGATAAAAGAGTAATAACAGACAGAATAGAAACAAGCAGTCACAGAAATCAACAAAAAAGTACACAGGAACTAGCCCAGAGGGAAGACAACAGAACAACATACAAGGTTAGCAAGTAGGATATATACACACATGCATAGGTGAAAGTAAGAAAAGACGCACCTGGGATCCTTGCAATAACAGTGTATACATAACAAGTTCTAGAAATGGACGGTATACCGGTAACCTCAAGTATAAGGAAAAGGGAGAAGAATAAAGGAAGACATGCTCGGAAAATAGGAAACAATAATCAACTAGTCATATCAATTTCAAGTCCAGAAACTAATAGCCTAGCAATATCAAACTACAGACTTATAATAGTAATGGGGAAAATTCCGTAATAAAATAACAAGAGTCTACCTACAGTCCCCCGGCCGCCCATACAACCGAGGAACACAAACAAGTGAAAAAAACCCTCCGGCATCCCATACTACCAGAGCGTACAATCAACAAACAACATACAAGGGTGGTACCTCACACAAATGAATGATATGCTATGAAATGCGAAGATCGTGCAATCTTAGTGTTAGTATGTTACCCCCTCTGGTGCCCCAAAGGTCCAGTAAAGGCGGGATCCAGGAAGGACTTCTCTCGAGTACATCTGCTCCGACGTAAACTCCTACCCCCGGTCACCCTTTTTCCCGTAGCACTTGGTCTGGAATGATAGGGTCCATGGAGGTCTACTCGTAGACCACATACTACACTATAACCTCAAAATACCATCCGGAGTACCACCGGATCCAACTAGTCATAAGTGCTCAAAATGGATGCCTGAATCCTGTCCAGGTCTAAATCAATGAAATAAATGCAGTAAAAACCCCTCCATGGGTGCCCGGGCGTCTTGGGGTCTAACACAGTAGTAAATAGACTGTTGCTCGGCTTTACCGAGTCTAAAAACCATCACTTGCCAATAACAGAACCAATCTAGCACCTCGGTCCACCCGAGTCCAATATAGTATACAAAAATTGAGACATCTCTCTCTTTTAACCTTTCTTACCCCAAGAAGATCCACAAAAGGGATACCAAACCGTTCATAACACATTTTACCAAAAACGGGCCCCCGGAGCCATGCAAGGTTTGGAAATCAAAAATAGTGGGCCCGAAGCCAAAACCATAGAGAACTCGAGTAGAAAATCCTTTTTTATGTGCATAGGAATAATATGATCAAACACAAATAGCCGCCCCGCAACTCACAATCAACCTAACGGCCCTGCACAGGCTCCACAACTACTTAGCAAGCATAATAAACCTAGAAGGATATTTCTATGTCTGGGCCTCGCGAACATTCCCAATAATCCCACCATCTATGTTCCAGAGTCAACAAGGCCTCACAGGACCACAAGGGTGATAATATCAACTACTAAGAATACTACACACAATGTAGGAAAGAAATGGGATGAACCATGGAAAAGTGGTCAGGGTCTGTGGTACCAACCTAATAACCCAACCCAAGGATGCCAGCTAGTACAATTTTATTCGATATATGCTAAGTCTAGGGAGTTTAAACCGTAAATTACCTGTCGTCCGACGATAAGCTGCCTGAACAACAACGCCTAAGCTCGAATCACTCCGAGAGATCTCGAATGACAATCAAACTATCATAAACATAAATAATACGTTAAAATGAGTCTAACGATACCCATATTGCTATCATTGTATCCGGGTGAAAATTTGGGTCACCAGCGGGCCCATGGGCCCCGCAACCTTAAACTGAAAATGAAAATGTGCAAAATGGTCATTGAGACCAAATGAGTACATGCCCAGAAAATCAAAGGAATTGGGTAGCAATTTTGAGCTCCAACAGCCCCAAGAACCCAACAACCCAAGAACCAAATTAAGGAAATTTAGGGAAAGAAAATCGGAAATAGGCAAGAATCACTTACCAAGTAAGAGAATTTAGCCAAGAGTGTGGATAGAACGAACCCACGAACATGCAACCACGAAGGGGGCAGAATCTACAAGCAAAACCAAGCTTCAAAAATTTACAACAATGGAGTTTTGGATAATAGGGGAAGACAACCAAGGAGAAGGGGGGAAAATTACCAAGACACCAATGAAATACGTATTTATCGAGGGCTCGGGAATCCTCCAAGGGTGCACTGGTTTTGGGAGCAATTTGGAGAGTGTTTGGCTGTGTTCAATATTGGGGAAAATGGAAGAATAAGGCTGGAAAATGAAGTGGCCAGCTTAAATAGCTGTTGGCCTAACCTTTCGCGAATGCGGCCAGCCATCGCGTTCGCGATGAACAATTTCCCGGCGGCTGGCACAAGCCTACACGAACGTGGCTGGCCACCGCGAATGCGAAGGCCAAGCCGAGTGGGCAGCTGTCCTATGCCTACGCGAACGTGGCTGGCCACCGAACACGAAGGCCAAGGTGATTCCATGATAGCACCAGCTACCAACAACAATGCCCAAAAAGAAAACTTACTCCGACAGACCCTCGGGAACACACCCGGGGTCTCGCGAACACAAATGAGCAGAGCTATTCGATTATAAATGGCCTTTCAGACTCAATGGAATCGACAAAAATTCTGACAGAGGTCGATAGCATGAAAAATGGGTCCCACGCCCAAGAGCAAACTTTAGGCCTAATTTTCCAAAATGGAACACCGAGGCCTAAAATGGGCCCGAAAGCCTCGGGACCAAACCAAAGGTCCCCATAGTCCAAAGTCAACATTCTGGAGCTGATGGAATTGTCAGATTTCAAATCCAACACTCCTATCATCGAAAGTCACCTAAATTTACACTTTTAACTCCAAATGGCCTGAAAACAGAGAAAACCAAACAAAACCCACACCGGAGGTTCTCAGGCCTCAATTAAAGGTCCAACTAGACCAAACTCAATGCTCCAGAGCTAACAAAATTGTCAGAATTCAATTTTGAGCACGTTAGCTAAGAATGTTGACTAAAGTCATGATATTCTAAGTTAAAGCTCTAAAACAGGAAAAAGGGCAAAACAACCAAACGAACGATCAAGGCACCGAACTACCGGTCCCAGCAAGCCATAAATGACTTGGGGCCACTACAGAAAAGCTCTAACAATATAATCAATGCGTAAGCGCAAAGATGACCGGACGGGTCATCACATATTCAATATTCATTTTACCATAATAGGTATAATCGAGAAGTAATATTCAACCACAATTTTATTTCTCTATAGTTAAAATATAAATTTTCCATAATTTTAAAGATAAAATTTATTTTGTAGGCATCTTTGGTTTAGAATCAATCTTGGTCAGAACATATAATGTTTTTCCATATATATGTTTGTCTAATTGCTAATCAAATTTTTATTTACCATCCGTATATAGTTGTTTTGCTATTATTCAATATTTATTTACAATAATAGGTATAATCAAGTAGTAATATTCAACCACAATTTATTTTTTTATAGTTGAAATATAAATCTTTTATCATTTTGAAAAATAAAATTCATTTGGTATAGATTTTAAAAAATAATTGAAATTATTGTTTTTCTCTAATCAAGAGTCTTAATTTAACAGATTATTATTTAAATTCAAATTTTGAATAATATTAGTAAATTTTTTACATTCTGGTAAAATAATTGTTTGTGTAATTTTATTTTCGTTGGTTGAAATATATATTTTCACTTTTAATTGATTTTCACCCTTATTTCACTTTTTTGGTTGAAATATAAATTTTCATACTTTAAAAATTATGAAAATTATGTTTCAAATTATATGTCCTTGTGAAGCTAAACCAATTTCAAAAATTTCAATAATATTAGTACAACTAATATTAAATACTTATTTTTTCTTATATTTTGATAAAATAATTGTCAATTTTTGTCACGACCCGAAATCGAGCCATGATGACGCCTACATAACCCCCGGTAGGCAAGCCAACCCAACGATGCGGAAGACAATAAAAATAGTTAAAATAAGGAAAAGCGAAAGATATCAATGGAAAGACAGGACCAATAGCATATATACATACCATCGTACAAAATATACAAAAGATGACCCTAAAGCGATCGAAAAGGCAAAACATACATTAGAACCAAGTCGGACCTAGTGTCACTAGTACAAGAGTGACTAAAGCAAGGAGTAGCTATACAACAGACTATGTCTATCCAAAATACAAAATATAGACAGAATATACAAGATGGAAAGCATGTAAAGTCTCCAAAGTGCCAGGAGCTCACCGCGATCTAAACTGCAACAGGCCTCGAACGAAGGGAGGATCAGTGGGGGTGGCTCATACTAGGTGCTGCATCAGAAAAAGATGCAGAGTGTAGTATGAGTAACAAGACAACGAGTACTCAGTAGGCATCATAGGCCGCCCGAGCACAGAAAGATAATATATATATAATAAATTATAGGAAAGTAAGCAAGGTACAAGGATCCACCTAAATCTAGTTATAAAGCCGAAGGTCGAAATACAAAGCCAATAGAGGACAAGGACACAACAGGAACCAACCCAATCAACGACAATTCAAAAGCATCAAAAGCAATGCAATGCGATGAAAAATAAAATAATGTATGAATGCATAATAGTATAAATCCGGAATACCGCATCGAGCGCCCGGAATACCGCACCAAACTATGCATATATATATGTGTAGATGAATGAAAGGTAAAAACTTGGAATATAGCATCGGGGTCCAGAATACCGCATCAGACTATAAGTTATGCATAAAATAATATTTTCCCATTTTTCCTTCCAAAACCCGTAGTAAAATCCATTACACTCCAATTCAAATACCAAATTCACCATAGCCATAGTAAACCTCATTTTGAACCAAAAACCTTTGAAAAATGCTTCTTTTCTGTGTCCACAATGTGAATATGAGCATGAAATAACCAAACCAGAGGAAACCATACACAACAAGGCAAAATATAATGACCCTCCAGGTCATTTTCTATTTTTCATCCTTTTTATTTGTTTTAAGCTTTCCCTTAGAGGCTATAGGTCATTTATGACTTGCCAGTACTGACAGTTTAGTTCCCGGGCCATTCGTTAGGTCGTTATGACCATTTCCCTGTTTTAGAACTTGAACTTAGAAAATCTTTGACTTCGGTCAACTTTCTTGGTAAACATGCTTAGAATTGAATTCTGATAGTTCCTTTGGCTATGGAACAGGGATTTTGGTCTAGTAGGACCATCGGTCTAGGTCTGAGTGCTTTTGGTTTGGTTTTGTGTTGCTTTCTGTGTTTTCAAGCTAGTTTAGCTGGTAGGATTGACTTTGGTCAATATTCGGAGAAGACGGTCTTAGATGGAAATTTCGTCCACGCTATTAACTCTGGAATGTTTACTTTGGGCTAGGGGAACCTTTAGTTCGGGTCTCGGGGCTTCAGGACTTGTTTTGGGGTATTGAGTTTCGAGTTAGTATTGGGTATGGGCCCCACTTTTCCTTAAAACGATCTCCGTTGGTAAATTCGTTGATTCCATTGAGTCTGGAATATCATTTTCACTAAAATAGCTCTATTAGTTTGTGAGTATAAGGTTCCAATCATGCCCAAAATTCCTCGGAGAAGTTTGGAAAACTGCTGGTTTTTGTTGCAAGCCGGGCCCACGGCGCTAGCCTGTGGCCAACCCCTTTAAATTCTTGTTTTACACAATTTTTAACTCATTTCTTTCACTTCTTTCAACTCCAACTTCATTTTTCTCAACTCTATTACTCAAGAACAGTGTCGGCTCGCGGGAATTCTCCAAATTATCGTTAATCTCGCTCCTTTATCGTTGGTAAGCCTCTTCTTCTTCAAGCCTTGTTCTTCTCTTTAGGTTGAAAACCTCCATTGTTGAGGCTCTTACAAGCTTGGTTTTTCTTGGGTTAAAGCTGCGTTGGTGAGCTTGTTTATCCGTGATAGCTGTAGTTCCAATCCGTGGTCGATTCTTGCTTTCAAATTGGTACATTTCCGCCCTTGAAAATCACAATTCTCCACTTTTGTTCTCATGAATTAGTAGTACTTCGGGCTTTTGAGCCCCAAAACAAACTCCATTTGCACTCAAATTTTGAGCATGGGTTCCTAAATTCACCGCAGACATAATTGTGAATTTTAGTTTCTATTTCGCTACACGAGCCCCGAGAGTCATTTTTTGACCCAATTTTTTGTATAGCAATATGAGCATCATTCTTCTCGTCTTGACACCTAGAATATGTTCTTGATAGCGTGGCAGCTTTCCGAGGCTTTTTGGAAGGGAAAGGCAGACGAGTGATGGTTTGTGTTTGTGGTTCGACCTCGAGGTAGGTTACGTTTTACTTTCTAGACTGAGTTTAGTTAGATTATATATATTTATATGTTACTGGAACGTTAGGTTAGATATTAGATAGATTTAGGCTTAAATCCTGTTTATCACTTTAATTGGCCATTTCAGATTTTAGTTTAGAATCGTTATGTTATCCTTAGCCTAGGAGCTTGTAGTATCTTTATGGCTAGTATAGAATCCTTAGTATGCTTTTAGGAGGTTTTAGTGGTAGAGTAGAGATTCTCGGTGATTTTCACTTTATTTCGATATCTTCTTGCTTTATTCTACCGTTATGTGTAACTGTGGGCCCGAGACCATAGCCTGGATTTGGACGGAGTTCCAGGTCAGTTTCTCTTAGTTTGGAAGGTCCTTTACCTTGTTTTGCCTTGTTGTGTGTGTTTTCTCTGAATATGGAAATTTATATGCTCATACTGCATTGTCATAATTATCGGTACAGAAAAGAATGATTTGAAGGCTTTTTGGTCCTACACTTGACAATTATTGGGTTTTCATGATCTTTGGGCTTTTAAAAGGATTGTTTTGGAATTGTTATAGATTTTGGGAGGAAAAAGGGAAAAATACTACTTTTTATGCATACGTTGATGAGTCCGAGGTTAAATTCTGGGTGCCCGATGTGTTATCTCGGGTTTTACTTTTATGCATAAGTTGATGAGTCCGAGGTCATTTTCGGGCGCTCTGATGCTCTATTTTGGGTTTTTCCTTCCTACACTCATTTGATAAGCTCGATGTTCCATCTCGGGCACCCGAGTACTAGATGCCGAGTTTGACTTGTATACATTCATACATTACATCTGTCACGCCCCGAGGCTAGCCCATTGACGTAACACGAGACTTGGGACCACAGTGCCCCAAGCTAACCCTTGCTCATAACATCACTCAGATAAATCAAAAAGACAAGCGGAAGCATAATAGGAAGATTAGAAATCAAATGCATAAATAATCAAGTCAAATAGTAATACAAATCTAAAAGGGGACTCAAATACTGTCTATGTCTGAAAAGCCTCTAACTGTCATAAAAAGTTGTTGGGACAAGCCCCCAGCTAACTCGGAATCTGAAATGGAAACATAAAGATAGACGCTCTAACTCTAGTCCTCGAATGATGAGGACTCACCAATAGTCAACTGAATGGTTGTCGTAGTCTAACCATGAGTCTGAGGGCAGGTGCCTAAATCTGCATCATAAAAGGATGCAACGCAAAGTGCGTCAGTACTATAGGATATACTGAACATATGAGATAAATAATAATCTGAGATAAGCATGCTAAATAAACTTATAAAGCTGAAATCATTCTATAAGTGTAAAATTGAAATGCAAGAGACTCAATGCAATGCCAAAGCAAGATATACAAAATATCATAGTAATCATAATAGTCCTGAAGTCAAAAGGCAAAGAGTCAATGCATTTTAAAACCTGATACTGTTTCTGTGGGAGGTTCTCTAACCGACATAGACCATGTGATCTACATAGAATCCGATGTATATGCCCCATCGAAAGGACCCAATATACCTTGCCAGGGTATAAATGCATGAATGTGGCGTGATCACTAAATTTGATGCCCAACTGAGGGGACTTAGAACCTACGGGGGCACGTAGTTCTGGGACTAAGGGTACTCTCACCCCGTCCAACTTGGTGCTAAATACTACTCCCAAAATAATATGTATAGATCATATAATATTGATGCTTATCTAGATGCAGAACTGATCATAACTAATGACATATCTAATGTCAAATCTGTTCATAAAGCGTAGAGACATATCTGATGTCATGCAAATTCATATCATAAGTCTTAAACCTGTGCATGTTCATAACTCAAGATACCCCTTATTTTCTAAAATCATAACCTGAAGAATTATGCATGCACTTTCATAATCAAGATACCATGTTATCTAAACATGCCAAATTTATACTTGAAATCATGCAATTTAAAGGAATCATTCTAGAATTCATACTTAACATATGGGCTTTTGAAAATACTTACTAAACTTCAATTGAAACATGGGTAATAAATGTGAAATCATGAATTTGAAGCTTTAAAACAAAACCCATAACTTTTCCCAAATTTGGGTAAGAACCCTAATTTCACAATTTGCTAAATCAAAGTAAAGATTTGGGGATTTGGGTTTAAGGGTGAAAGGAAACCCTTAATGAACACCCACATACCTTGATTGAAACTAACCCAACTAAAATTGAAAAAGAAAAGGAGGCTTGAACTTGGAGCTTGAGAGAGTTACTTTCCTCTTTTGGTAGATGAATGAGGAAAGGAAAAGGGACTTAGGCTAATAGGTTTTGAAATAATGCTAAGAATGGCCAAAAAAACCTCACTTAGGAGTTAAAATGGTGGGTAATTATAAAAGTACCCCTGGGATTTAATTAAGAAAACCTGTAAAATTTCCCGGTTTCAGGTTCCATGGGTCATAGACTGAATCACGACTCATGGTTCCTGAGCCAAAAGACAGGCTGCAGAACAGGTTCTACGAGTCACAGGACGACTCATAAATTGAATACTGTCTGTAGGCCTGAGTCATAGTTCCTGGGGAATTTGCTGACCTCTAATTAAGTTCCACGAGTGGACAGTACAGTCCGTGGTTAGGACTATGGTCCGTAGAAGTCAGTCTTGGTTCTTGAGGAAATCGTCAACCCTCAGATCAAGTTCCACGAGTCAACAGTACAGTCCGTAGAGTGAACTACGGTCCATAGAATCAACTCGTGGTTCTCAGACCAGAGGTTGAACTGCAGAAGGCAAACCACGGCTCTATTCAACGACTCGTGGTTCAAACCATGGTCCGTGGTTTGGACCCGTGATTCCTGGAAACTTGAGATTTTCAGAGTTTTAAACTTAAAAAGCTGGTTCAATTTCTGGGGTGTTATAATATCTCCCCCTTGGGATCATTCATCCTCGAATGAAGACTAAACAAGGTAAAACTAAGGATAAAATAGCCCAACCAGTCAACAACACATAAAATCTGAAGAACAAACATAAAAACTGAGCTTGCAACTTAAAACATGACTGAATCAATTTCGAAAAACATGAATGTATACTAAGATGATGGGGGGAGCTGATGGAATAGAATCGGAGGGACATACTAAGGATGAAACTATTACCTCAAGATGAAAAGGAGTCGAAAGGGAAGAGATGAGGGTACTTGGCTTTCATGGTTGATTCTGCTTCCCAAGTAGCTTCCTCGACAAGATGATTCCTCCAAAGGACTTTTATCGAGGCAACTTCGTTGTTTCTCAACCTCCGAATCTGACGATCAAGGATCTCTACGGGAACCTCCTCATAAGTGAGACTATCCTTCACACCCATATCCTCCAAAGGAATAATCAAGGATGGATCACCAACAAACATCTTCAACAAGGACACATGAAAAACCAGATGAACTGCTTCCAAATCCGATGGCAAGTCCAACTCATAAGCAACACTACTAACTCTCCTCAAAATCTGATAGGGACCTACAAAACGGGGACTAAGCTTCCCTTTCTTGTCAAATCTCATCACATCCTTCATGGGTGACACCTTCAGAAAAACCCAATCATCAACTTAAAATTTCAATTCCTTTCTCCTCACATCCGCATATGATTTTTGTCGACTCTGAGCGGTCTTCAACCTCTCCCTAATAAGTTGAACCTTCTCCATAGTCTCATGAACCGAATATGGACCAATCAAGGCTGCCTCACCTACCTCAAACCAACCAATAGGAGACCTACACCTCCGACCATAAAGTGCCTCATAAGGAGCCATCTGGATGCTAGAATGAAAGTTGTTGTTGTAGGCAAACTCGATAAGAGGTAAGTGATCATCCCAATTACCTTTGAAATCAATCACACAAGCTCTCAATATATCCTTCAAAGTCTAAATAGTATGCTCTGCCTAGCCATCTGTCTGTGGGTGAAAAGTTATTCTAAGCTTCACCTGAGTACCAAGACCTCTCTGAAATGATCTCCAAAACTGGGAGGTAAACTGAGTACCTCTATCTAAAATGATGGAAAATGGAACACCATGCAATCATACTATCTCACGGATGTAGAGCCTAGTTGAATCTGTAGTCTTAACAGCCAAGAAGTGGGATGACTTAGGCATCCGGTCGACAATCAACCAAATGGAATCATGTTGCCTTCGAGTACGAGGCAAACCTGTAATGAAGTCCATATTGATTGCTTCCCACTTCCAAGTAGGAAAGTCAATATCCTGAGTCATTCCACTCAGTTGTTGATGCTCTACCTTCACTTGCTGACAGTTGGGACACTTAGCCACAAAACTAGTTATGCCCCTCTTCATACCATTCCACCAATAGACTTCCCGTAGATCATGGTACATCTTTGTGGCACTAGGGTAAATAGAATATATGGAACTATGAGCCTCAGTCAAAATTTGATTACTCAACCCATCTACATATGGCACACACAATCGACCCTGATAACGAAGCACGCCATCTCCCCCTTGGGAGAAAACCTCAACCTTTTGTTGATGGATTGCACCTTTTAGCTGAAGAAAAATGGGATCACTGCCTTGCTTTGCCCTCACTTCAGCTACCAAAGATGATTCAGAACCATTCTGAACTCTAACACCACCTTCTGTCGAGTCCATAAGGTGAACTCCCAACCGAGCAAGCCTATGAACCTCCTTAACCAATTCTTTCTTTCCGTCATCAACTAAAGACACACTACCCATGGATATTCTACTAAGTGCATCCGGTACAACATTTGCCTTACCCGGATGGTAAAGCACACTCATATCATAATCCTTAAGAAGCTCAAGCCATCTCTTTTAACACAGATTCAATTCCTTTTGAGTGAACACATACTGAAGACTCTTATGATCGGTGAATACATCCACATGCACACCATACAAGTAGTGTCTCTAAATCTTCAAAGCAAAGACCACGGCTGCAAACTCAAGATCATAAGTAGGGTAGTTCTTCTCATGAGTCTTAAGCTGTCTAGAAGCATAAGCAATCACTTTACCACGCTGCATCAAAACACAACCCAAGCCAATTCTAGAAGCATCACAATTTACAAAAAAGTCATCTGAACCCTCGAGTAGTGTCAACACTGGTGTTGTGGTCAACCTAGTCTTTAATTCTTGAAAGTTCTTCTCACAAAGGTCAGACCACTAAAACTTAACCTTCTTCTGAGTCAATCGAGTCAAAGGGGAAGCAATGGAAGAAAACCCCTCCACAAATCTCCTGTAGTAAATAGCCAAACCCAAAAAGCTCTTAATATCCAATGGGAAAATGGGTCTAGGCCAGTTCTTCAATGTCTCAATCTTTTAAGAATCAACTCGAATACCATATCTAGTCACAAGATGACCCAGAAAAGCAACAAACTGCATCAAAAACTCACACTTGCTAAACTTAGCAAACAACTGTTGATCCTTGAGAGTTTTCAACACAACTCTCAAATGGTCCGCATGCTCCTCCTCACTCTGAGAGTAGATAAGAATATCATCAATGAAAATAATCACAAACATATCCAAATACTGTTTGAACACATGGTTTATCAAATCCATAAAGGCTGCATGAGCATTCGTTAGACCAAAAGACATAACCACAAATTCATAATGACCATACCGAATTATGAAGGCTGTCTTTGGAATATCATACTCTCTAACATGAAGTTGATGATAACCAGATCTAAGGTCGATCTTGGAGAAGAAACTAGCACCCTGAAGCTGATCGAACAAGTCATCAATCTTAGGAATGGGAAACTTATTCTTGATTGTGACCTTGTTCAACTGATGGTAGTCAATACACATCCTAAGAGAACCATCCTTCTTTCACACAAACAAAACTGGGGCACCCCATAGAAAAATGCTAAGCCTGATGAAACCCTTATCAATAAGATCCTTCAACTGATCATGTAACTCTTTAAGTTCCATGGGAGCCATTTTATAAGGAGGAATAGAGATGGAATTCATATCTGGGATAAGATCTATCCCAAAGTAGATCTTCCACTCAGGAGGGACTCCGGGAAAATCTTCGGGAAATACTTTTGGGAACTCATTCACAACAGGGATAGACTGAAGGGTAGGGTTTCGGACTCTGCGTCCATAACCCAAATTATATGATAAACATAACCCTTAGAAATCTCATCACACCATTTATGGGTGACACTTTCAGAAAAACCCAATCATCCACTTCAAATTCCAATTCTCTTCTCCTACATCCACATATGATTTCTCTCGACTCTGGGCGGTCTTCAACCTCTCCCTAATGTCTGAAACTTCTCCATAGTCTCATGAACCAAATCTGGATCAATCAAAGCTGCCTCACCTACCTCAAACCAACCAATAGGAGACCTACATCTCCGCCATAAAGTGCCTCATAAGGGGCCATCTGGATGCTAGAATAAAAGCTGTTGTTGTAGGCAAACTCAACAAGAGGTAAGTGATCATCCCAACTACCCTTGAAATCAATCACACAAGCTCTTAACATATCCTCCAAAGTCTGAATAGTACGCTCTGCCTGGCCATCCGTCTATGGGTGAAAAGTTGTGCTAAGCTTCACCTGAGTACCAAGACCTCTCTGAAATGATCTCCAAAACTGGGATGTAAACTGAGTACCTCTATCTGAAATGATGGACAATGGAACACCATGCAATCAGAATATCTCACGGATGTAAAGTCTGGCATAATCCTCAACTGAATCAGTAGTCTTGACAGCCAAGAAGTGGGCTGATTTGGTCATCTTGTCGACAATCACCCAAATAGAATCGTGTTGCCTTCGAGTATGAGGCAAACCTATAATGAAGTCCATATTGATCACTTCCCACTTCCAAGTAGGAAGGTCAATATCCTGAGTCATACCACCCGTTCATTGATGCTCTACCTTCACTTGCTGATAGTTGGGACACTTAGCCACAAAACTGGCTATGCCCATCTTCATACCATTCCACCAATAGACTTCCCGTAGATCATGGTACATCTTTGTGGCACCAGGGTAAATAGAATATCTAGAACTATGAGCCTTAGTCAAAATTTTCTGTCTCAACCCATCTACATATGGAACACACAATCGACCCTGATAACGAAGCACACCATCTCCCCCTTGGGAGAAAACCTCAACCGTTTGCTGAAGGACTGCACCCTTTAGCTGAAGAAAAATAGGATCACTGTCTTGCTTTGCCTTCACTTCAGCTACCAAAGATGATTTGGAACCATTCTGAATAATAAGACCACCTTCTGTCGAGTCCATAAGGCGAACTCCCCACCAAGCGAGCCTATGAACCTCCTTAACCAATTCCTTCTTTCCATCTTCAAATGAAGACACACTACCCATGGACAATCTACTAAGTGCATCCGCCACAACATTGGCCTTACCGGGATGGTAAACCACACTCATATCATAATCCTTAGGAAGCTCAAGCCATCTCCATTGACGCAGATTCAATTCCTTTTGAGAGAACACATACTGAAGACTCTTATGATCGGTGAATACATCCACATGCACACCATACACATAATATCTCCAAATCTTCAAGGCAAAGACCACGACTACTAACTCAAGATCATGAGTAGGGTAGTTCTTCTCATGAATCTTAAGCTTCCTCGAAGCATAAGCAAACACCTTACTATGCTGAAGCAAAACACAACCCAAGCCAATTCTAGAAGTATCACCATACGCAACAAAGTCATCCGAACCCTCGGGTAGGGTCAACACTGGCGCTGTCATCAACCTAGTCTTCAATTCCTGAAAGTTCATGTCACAAAGATCAGACCACTGAAACTTAACCTTCTTCTGAGTCAATCGAGTCAAAGGGGCAGCAAGGGAAGAAAACCCCTCCACAAATCTCCTGTAGTAACCAGCCAAACCCAAAAAGCTCCTAATATCAGACAGGAAAGTGAGTCTAGGCTAGTTCTTTACTGCCTCAATATTTTGAGAATCAACTCGAATACCATCTTTAGTCACAATATGACCCAGAAAAGCAATATACTGCATCCAAAACTCGCACTTGCTAAACTTAGCAAACAACTGCCGATCCTTGAGAGTTTGCAACATAACTCTCAAATGGTCGGCATGCTCCTCCTCACTCTGAGAGTAGATAAGAATATCATTAATGAAAACAATCACAAACATATTCGGATACTGTTTGAACATACAGTTCATCAAATCTATAAAGGCTGCAGGAGAATTCGTTATACCAAAATACATAATCATAAATTTATAATGACCATACCGAGTCCTAAAGAATGTCTTTGGAATATCACACTCTATAACACGAATCTGATATTAACTAGATCTAAGGTCAATCTTGGAGAAGAAACTAGCACCCTGAAGCTGATCAAACAAGTCATCAATCCTAGAAATGAGATATTTATTCTTAATTATGACCTTGTTCAACTGATGGTAGTCAATACATATCCTAAGAGAACCATCCTTCTTCCGCACAAACAAAACTGGGGCACCCCATGGAGAAATGCTAGGCCTGATGAAACCCTTATCAAGAAGATCCTTCAACTGATCCTTTATCTCTTTAAGTTCCACGGAAGCCATTCTATAGAGAGGAATAGAGATAGGATTCATATCTGGAAGGAGATCTATCCCAAAGTCGATCTCCCGCTTAGGAGGGATTCCATGCAAATCTTTGGGAAACACTTCTGGGAACTCATTTACAATAGGAATAGACTGAAGGGATGTGGTTTTGGACTCCGTGTCCATAACCCAAATAATATGATAAACATAAACCTTAGAAATCATTTTCCTAGCCTTAAGATAAGATATGAAATGACCCTTCGAGGATGGAGGACTACCCTACTACTCTAAGATAGGTTCATTTGGAAACTTGAAACTGACAACTCGATTACGATAATCGACTGAGGCATAACAAGCATTCAACCAATCCATACCAAGAATAACATCAAAATCAGTCATCTCCAACTCTACTAGATTCGTTGAAGGGACTCTATGAAGGACTGAGATAGGTAGGGGTGGGTATGGTATGGTATATACCAAATTACCATACCGAACCAAAATTTTTGATACCGTGGTTTGTATATTATGGTATTTGGTATGGTATATGGTATATATTTTAATTTTTTTTGGTATTTGGTATGGTATTTGGTATTTATAAATAATATACCGAAATACCGAATACCAATACCGAAGTATATAATTGCATAAGTAATTTATATATTATTAAAATACTAGCAAATATACAACCTCCTAATATTAGTATAAAACTAAATATTTAGATATTGGAACTTTGACTACTTAATCTTGATTGAAATATTTTGTTGTGTAATTGATTAACAAAGGGAGTTGCTTATACCTTCTTTTGAATATATATTTCAACATGTGTAATGTGTTTATATGATACAATTGAGACATTTTTTGAAAAGTTGAAGTCATAATTCTCTATTGTACAAGTATATATTAGTCGAAGTTGAACAAACTATGGTTACCGATTTACCATATCGTAAGATACCAAAACTGAACTTTTAAATACCAAACCATACTGAACTAATTTGGTATGGTAATGGTATTGTATTTATAAAAACTGAATATCAAAATTACCGAATCAAAGTTTTAAATACTGTACCATACAATACCATGCCCACCCCTAGAGATAGGGCAATTTCGGTAGATTCTTTTGGGTAGGACTGACTCACCAACAAGAGTAGAAGCACAAAAGGGTTCTAAAATCAATTCAGGATGAATTTTGAATTTGCATGCTACATAAGGGGTCACAAAAGATAAGGAGGCACCGGGGTCCAACAAAGCATACACATCTAGAGAGAAGACTTTCAACATACCAGTAATGACATCTGGAGAACTCTCCTGGTCCTGTCAAGAGGACATGGCATAAAGATGGTTCTAGCACTGACTACCAGAACTAGAAGCAGTGCCCTGCTTGGTTGGTCGACCTCCTGGAGCTGCTGGGGCAGATTGAGTCTTGCTAATCCACGGTTTGATTCTATAGACCATAGTTTAGACCATGGACCATACTATCAACTCGTGAAACCTAAACCAGAGGTTAGTACTTTCTACAGGAACTACGACTCAGGTCTATGGACCGTAGTTCATTCTATGGCCCATCCTGTTAACTCGTAGTTCCTCATCTGCAACTTAAATGCTGAGCCTAGAACTATGGATCAGGTCTACGGGCCGTAGTCCAGTTGAGGAGTCATCTTGGGGACTCGTGGTTTGCCTTCTGCAGCCTCACTCTGTGGCTAGGAACCACGAGCCATGGTTTGGTCTACGACTTGTGGAATCCATGCGTGATTCCTAAAAGTCAATTTTTTTCCAGCTTTTTTGTAATTAAGTCCCAGGGGTATTTCAGACATTACCCACCCTTGTAAATCCTAAATGAGGTTGTTTTGGCCATTCTTAACATGATTTATAAACCTATTAGCCTAAGTCCCTTCTCATTACCTCATTCATCTACCAAATTGGGAAAAGAACTCCTTCAAGCTCCATGTCTCAAGCTCCAAGTTCAAGCCTCTTTTTTATTTCAATTTCAGTTGGGTTAGCATCAATCAAGGTATGTGGGTATTCATTAAGGGTTTCCTCTCACACTTAAGCCCAAATCCCCAAATCTTTACTTTGATTTAGCAATTTATGAAATTAGGGTTTCTTACCCAAATTGGAGAAAAGTTATGGGTTTTGTTTTAAGGCCTCAATTCATGATTTCTCATCTATTACCCATGCTTTAATTGAAGTTTTATAAGTGTTTTCAAAACGCCACATATTAAGTATGAATTTTAGCATGATTCCTTTGAATTGCATGTCTTCAAGTAAAATTGATATGTTTAGATAGCATGACCTCAGTTTTCATGAAATTGCATGCCTAATTCTTCAAGCTATGATTTTAGAAAGGAAAGTATATCTTGAATTATGGTTTTGCAAAGCTTTAAGACTCATGATATGAATTCTTATGACATCAGATATGTCTCTATGTTTTATGAACAAATTTGACATTAAATATGTCATTAGTTATGATCAGTTTTGCATCCAGATATGTATCAGTATTATATGAGCTATATGTATTATTTAGGGAGTAGTATTTAGCACCGAGTTGGACAGGGTGAGAGTACCCTTAGTCCCAGAACTACGTTTCCTTATAGGTTCTAAGTCCCCTCAGTTGGGCATCAAATTTAGTGATCATCCCACAATCATGCCTTTATACCCTGACAAGGTATATTGGGTCCTTTCGATGGGGCGTATACATCGGATTCCATGTAGCTCACATGCTCTATGTCGGTTAGAGAACCTCTCACAAAAATAGTATCAGGTTTTAAAATGCATTGACTCTTTGTCTTCAGACTTCAGAACTATTATGATTACTTATGATATTTTGTATATCTTGCTTTGGCATTGCATTGAGTCTCTTGCATTTCAGTTTTACACTTATAACATGATTTCATCTTTACAAGTTTATTTAGTATGTTTATCTCATATTCTTGTTTATCTCACATACTCAGTACATCCTATAGTACCTCTTGATGATGTAGATTTAAGTACTCTTCATCAGGCTCGTGGCTAGTCAAATCCGGGTATCCAGATTCTATTGGTGAGTCCTTATTTTTTCGAGGACTAGTATTCCCTTAGTTATGTTGTGTATCTTCTTTCATATTTTTGAGTTAGTTGGGGGTTTTGTCCCATCAACTTTATTTGATAGTTTAGAGGCTTTTCAGACATAGACAATATTTGGGTCTCCTTCGAATCATGTTCATCTTGATTTTATCTTATGGATTGAGTTATCTAGTTTCTATTATGCTTTCGCTATGCTTATTTGACATACCTGAGTTATGCTATGACCAAGGGTTAGCTTGGGGAACTTGTGGTCCCAGGTCCCGTGTTATGTCTAAGGAGTAGCCTCAGGATGTGACAAACTTGGTATTAGAGCCTCAGGTTCAAGAGTCCTAGGATGTCTGAAATTCGCATCGAGTAGAGTTTCTTTCATGTGTGTGAAGCACACCACACTTATGAGTGGGAAGCTATGAGATGTCTTAGAAAAACTTCACTTCTTTCATGATCATATCGTGCGATAGAGTTTAACTCTAATATCCCTCTAATCCTTTCCTTGTACGTCTCAGATTATGCCTCAACATGCTATGCCTCACTGAGCCACTCGGAATGCTGCTCCTCCAGGTCCAGCCCCCGAGGTCGCGAATGAGGAGTTCAGGAATGCCATCCATATGCTAGCCTAGACCATGGCTACTTAGTCCAACCAACCGTCTCCTATCCCCATCCACCCTCAAGGTGGGATAGCGGCATGAGTTCGTAATTTTATCTATATGAACCCACCAGAGTTTTGGGGTTCGAAGGTGAATGAGGATCCACTAAATTTTATTGATAAAGTGAAGAAAGTATTTGATGTGATGCAAGTGGATGGTGTTGATAGTGTTGAGATATCATCCTATCAACTCAAGGATGTAGCTTATATTTGGTTCACACAATGGAAGGGAGCTAGGAATAGGGACGTGGTCCCTATGACTTGGGAGTGTTTCGAGAGGGCTTTCCTTGACCGGTTCTTCTCGAGGGAGTTAAGGCAAGCAAAGGCCAAGAAGTTTGTGTACTTGAGACAGGGATCCATGACTGTTCAGGAGTATGGGTTGAGGTACACTCAGCTTTCTAGGTATGCTCCTGATATGGTGGCTGACCCATAGGATCAAATGAGAAAGTATATCTATGGAGTCTCAGATTTGGTGAAGAAGGAGTGTAGATCTGCTATGCTGTTGAGTGATATGAGTATCTCCAGACTTATGACT
Organism: Jaltomata sinuosa; assembly: GCA_003996215.1. Classification (NCBI taxonomy): domain Eukaryota; kingdom Viridiplantae; phylum Streptophyta; class Magnoliopsida; order Solanales; family Solanaceae; genus Jaltomata; species Jaltomata sinuosa. The sequence goes on from QJPP01004633.1 coordinate 36,976, forward strand.
CATGCTCACCAGATTGAGGTAGACAAACTTAGGGAGATGGCTAGGGAGAACAAAAGAGTCAGATTTGAAAGTTTGGGATTTAGCCATCAGAAGTTTGGAGGTGGACATTGATCTTTCTTTTAGAAAAGGTCATCAGGACCGATGCATTCTACTGCTAGTATTCCTTCTCAGGCCTCCAGGCCTCATCATGATCAGTCTGGTAGGGGTGCAGGCTCTTATTCATAAGGGAGTGGTGCAAAGGGGCCTTCTTACTCCGTTTGCACTAAGTATGGGAAGAATTATCCCGGTGAGTGTCTAGCCAGTAGAGAGGGTTGTTACGGATGTGTCAGGTTGGTCACACGATATGAGATTTCCCTTCAGCTAAGAAAGTACAGGGTGGTAGCAGGACTCAGTCTGCCCCAACAGCTCCTGCAGGTCGACCAGCCCAGCAGAGCACTGCTTCTAGTTCTGGTAGTCAGTGCCAGAACTGTCTTTATGCCATGTCCTCTCGATAGGACCAGGAGAGTTCACCAAACATCATTACTGGTATGTTGAAAGTCTTCTCTCTAGATGTGTATGCTTTGTTGGACCCCGATGCCTCCATATCTTTTGTAACCCCTTATGTAGCATGCAAGTTTAAAATTTGTCCTGAATTACTTTTAGAACTCTTTTGTGTTTCTACTCCTGTTGGTGAGTCAGTCCTAGCCAAAAGAATCTACCAAAATTGCCCTATCTCAATCCTTCATAGAGTCACTTCAGCGGATCTAGTAGAGTTGGAGATGACTAATTTTGATGTTATTCTTGGTACGGATTGGTTGTATTCTTGTTATGCCTCGGTCGATTGTCGTACTCGAGTCATTAGTTTTAAGTTTCCAAATGAACCTGTCTTAGAGTGGTAGCATAGTCCTCCATCCTCGAAGGATCATTTCATATCTTATCTTAAGGCTAGGAAGATGATTTCTAAGGGTTATGTTTATCATATAATTTGGGTTATGGACGCAGAGTTCGAAACCCTACCCTTCAGTCTATCCCTGTTGTGAATGAGTTCCCAAAAGTATTTCCCGAAGATTTTCCCGGAGTCCCTCCTGAGTGGAAGATCAACTTTGGGATAGATCGTATCCCAGATATGAATTCCATCTCTATTCCTCCTTATAAAATGGCTCCCGTGGAACTTAAAGAGTTACATGATCAGTTGAAGGATCTTATTGATAAGGGTTTCATCAGGCTTAGCATTTCTCTATGGGGTGCCCCAGTTTTGTTTGTGTGAAAGAAGGATGGTTCTCTTAGGATGTGTATTGACTACCATCAGTTGAACAAGGTCACAATCAAGAATAAGTTTCCCATTCCTAGGATTGATGACTTGTTCGATCAGCTTCAGGGTGCTAGTTTCTTCTCCAAGATCGACCTTAGATCTGGTTATCATCAACTTCATGTTAGAGAGTATGATATTCCAAAGACAGCCTTCATAATTCGGTATGGTCATTATGAATTTGTGGTTATGTCTTTTGGTCTATCAAATGCTCATGCAGCCTTTATGGATTTGATAAACCATGTGTTCAAACAGTATTTGGATATGTTTGTGATTATTTTCATTGATGATATTCTTATCTACTCTCAGAGTGAGGAGGAGCATGCGGACCATTTGAGAGTTGTGTTGAAAACTCTCAAGGATCAGCAGTTGTTTGCTAAGTTTAGCAAGTGTGAGGTTTGGATGCAGTTTGTTGCTTTTCTGGGTCATCTTGTGACTAGAGATGGTATTCGAGTTGATTCTTAAAAGATTGAGACATTGAAGAACTGGCCTAGACCCATTTTCCCATTGGATATTAGGAGCTTTTTGGGTTTGGCTGTTTACTACAGGAGATTTGTGGAGGGGTTTTCTTCCATTGCTTCCCCTTTGACTCGATTGACTCAGAAGAAGGTTAAGTTTCAGTGGTCTGACCTTTGTGAGAAGAACTTTCAAGAATTAAAGACTAGGTTGACCACAACACCAGTGTTGACCCTACTCGAGGGTTCAGATGACTTTTTTATAAATTGTGATGCTTCTAGAATTGGCTTGGGTTGTGTTTTGATGCAGCGTGGTAAAGTGATTGCTTATGCTTCTAGACAGCTTAAGACTCATGAGAAGAACTACCCTACTTATGATCTTGAGTTTGCAGCCGTGGTCTTTGCTTTGAAGATTTAGAGACACTACTTGTATGGTGTGCATATGGATGTATTCACCGATCATAAGAGTCTTCAGTATGTGTTCACTCAAAAGGAATTGAATCTGTGTTAAAAGAGATGGCTTGAGCTTCTTAAGGATTATGATATGAGTGTGCTTTACCATCCGGGTAAGGCAAATGTTGTACCGGATGCACTTAGTAGAATGTCCATGGGTAGTGTGTCTTTAGTTGATGACGGAAAGAAAGAATTGGTTAAGGAGGTTCATAGGCTTGCTCGGTTGGGAGTTCACCTTATGGACTCGACAGAAGGTGGTGTTAGAGTTCAGAATGGTTCCGAATCATCTTTGGTAGCTGAAGTGAGGGAAAAGTAAGGCAGTGATCCCATTTTGCTTCAGCTAAAAGGTGCAATCCATCAACAAAAGGTTGAGGTTTTCTCCTAAGGGGGAGATGGCGTGCTTCGTTATCAGGGTCGATTGTGTGTGCCATATGTAGATGGGTTGAGAAATCAAATTTTGACTGAGGCTCATAGTTCCAGATATTCTATTTACCCTAGTGCCACAAAGATGTACCATGATCTACGGGAAGTATATTGGTGGAATGGTATGAAGAGGGGCATAACTAGTTTTGTGGCTAAGTGTCCCAACTGTCAGCAAGTGAAGGTAGAGCATCAACAACTGAGTGGAATGACTCAGGATATTGACTTTCCTACTTGGAAGTGGGAAGCAATCAATATGGACTTCATTATAGGTTTGCCTCGTACTCGAAGGCAACATGATTCCATTTGGTTGATTGTCGACCGGATGCCTAAGTCATCCCACTTCTTGGCTGTTAAGACTACAGATTCAACTAGGCTCTACATCCGTGAGATAGTATGATTGCATGGTGTTCCATTTTCCATCATTTCAGATAGAGGTACTCAGTTTACCTCCCTGTTTTGGAGATTATTTCAGAGAGGTCTTGGTACTCAGGTGAAGCTTAGAATAACTTTTCACCCACAGACGGATGGCTAGGCAGAGCATACTATTTAGACTTTGAAGGATATATTGAGAGCTTGTGTGATTGATTTCAAAGGTAATTGGGATGATAACTTACCTCTTATCGAGTTTGCCTACAACAACAACTTTCATTCTAGCATCCAGATGGCTCCTTATGAGGCACTTTATGGTCGGAGGTGTAGGTCTCCTATTGGTTGGTTTGAGGTAGGTGAGGCAGCCTTGATTGGTCCATATTCGGTTCATAAGACTATGGAGAAGGTTCAACTTATTAGGGAGAGGTTGAAGACCGCTCAGAGTCGACAAAAATCATATGCGGATGTGAGGAGAAAGGAATTGAAATTTTAAGTTGATGATTGGGTTTTTCTGAAGGTGTCACCGATGAAGGATGTGATGAGATTTGACAAGAAAGGGAAGCTTAGTACCTATTTTGTAGGTCCTTATCAAATTCTGAGGAGGGTTGGTAGCATTGATTATGAGTTGGATTTGCCAACAGAATTAGAAGCGGTTCATCCGGTTTCCCATATTTCCTTGTTGAAGAAGTGTGTTGGTGATCCGACCTTGATTGTTCCTTTGGAGGATGTGGGTGTGAAGGATAGTCTCACTTATGAGGAGGTTCCTGTAGAGATCCTTGATCGTAAGATTCGAAGGCTGAGAAACAAAGAAGTCGCTTCGGTAAAAGTTCTTTGGAGAAATCAGCTTGTTGAGCAAGCTACTTGTGAAGCAGAATCAGCCAAGAAAGCCATGTACCCTTATCTCTTTCCTTCTGATCCAGTTTCCGCTTGAGGTAGTAGTTTCCTTATTAGTATGTCTATCCTATTCTATTCTATCAAGCTTCCCTCATGATTTAGTATGCATGCATGTTTTTTTCGAAGTTGATTCATTCATGTTTTAAGTTGCAAGCTCAGTTTTCATGTTTGTTCTTCAGATTTTGTGTGTTGTTGATTGGTTGGGCTATTTTCACTTCAGTTTTCCCTTGTTTAGTCTTCATTTGAGGACAAATGATCCCAAGAGGGAGATATTGTAACACCCGAGAAATCGAACTAGCTTTCTAAGTTTAAACCTCTAAAAAATTTCATGTTTCCAGGAATTACGAGTCCAAACTACGGACCATGGTTAGAACCACGAGTCATGGAAAGGAATCGTGGTTTGACTCCTGCAGTTTAACTTCTAGTCTGAGAACCACAGATTGATTCTATGGATCATAGTTTGGACCACGGACCGTACTGTCAACTCGTGGAACCTAAACCATAGGTCAGTACTTTCCGCAGGAACTACGGACCATAGGTCATTCTACGGCCCGTCCTGTTGACTCGTAGTTCCTCATCTGTAGCTTGAATGCTGAGCCTAGAACTACGGCTCAGGTCTATGGGCCTTAGTCCAGTTGACGAGTCATCATGGGGACTCATGGTTTGCCTTTTACAGCCTGAATCTGTGGCCAGGAACCTCGAGTGGAAACCATGAGCCATGGTTTGGTCTACGACTCGTGGAATCCATCCGTGATTCCTGAAAGTCAATTTTTTCCAGCTTTTTCTTAATTAAGTCCCATGGGTATTTCAGTCATTACTCACCCTTTTAACTCTTAAATGAGGTCATTTTGGCCATTCATAGCATGATTTCTAAACCTATTAGCCTAAGTCCCTTCTCATTACCTCATTCATCTACCAAATTTGGAAAAAGAACTCCTTCAAGCTCCAAGTCTCAAGCTCCAAGTTCAAGCCTCCTTTTCTTTTTAATTTCAGTTGGGTTAGCATCAATCAAGGTATGTGGGTATTCATTAAGGGTTTCCTCTCACCATTAAGCCCAAATCCCTAAATCTTTACTTTGATTTAGCAATTTATGAATTTAGGGTTTCTTATCCAAATTGGGGAAAAGTTATAGGTTTTGTTTTAAAGCCTTAATTCATGATTTCTCAAATATTACCCATGCTTTAATTGAAGTTTTATAAGTGTTTTCAAAAGCCCACATGTTAAGTATGCATTTTAGCATGATTCTTTCGAGTTGCATGTCTTCAAATAAAATTGGTATGTTTAGATAGCATAACCTTAGTTTTCATGAAATTGCATGCCTAATTCTTCAAGCTATGATTTTAGAAAGGAAAGTATATCTTGAATTATAGTTTTGCAAAGCTTTAAGACTCATGATATGAATTTTTATGACATCAGATATGTCTCTATCCTTTATGAACAAATTTGACAATAGATATGTCATTAGTTATAATCAATTTTGCATCCAAATATTCATCAATATTATATGAGCTATACGTATTATTTTGGGAGTAGTATTTAGCACCGAGTTGGACAGGGTGAGAGTACCCTTAGTCCTAGAACTACATGCCCCAGTAGGTTCTAAGTCCCCTTAGTTGGGCATCACATTTAGTGATCACACCACAATCATGCCTTTATACCCTGGCAAGGTATATTGGGTCCTTTCGATGGGGCGTATACATTAGATTCCATGTAGCTCACATGGTATATGTCGGTTGGAGAACCTCCCACAGAAACAATATCAGGTTTTAAAATGCATTGACTCTTTGCCTTAGGACTTCAGAACTATTATGATTACTTATATATTTTGTATATCTTGCTTTGGCATTGCACTGAGTCTCTTGCATTTCAGTTTTACACTTATAGCATGATTTCAGCTTTACAAGTTTATCTAGCATGTTTATCTCAGATTCCTATTTATCTCATATATTCAGTACATCCTATAGTACTGACGCATATCATGTGTTGCATCCTCTTGATAATGCAGATTCAGGTACTCCTCATCAGGCTCGTGGCTAGACGAAGCCGGGTATCCAGATTCTATTGGTAGTATTACCCTAGTTATGTTGTCTATCTTCCTTCAGATTTTTGAGTTAGTTGGGGGTCTTGTTCCATCAAATCTATTTGATAGTTTAGAGGCTTTTCAGACATAGATAGTATTCAGGTCTCCTTCAAATCATGTTCATCTTGATTTTATCTTATGGATTGAGTTATCTAGTTTCTATTATGCTTCCGCTATGCTTATTTGACATACCTGAGTGATGCTATGACCAAGGGTTAGCTTGGGGAACTTGTGGTCCCAGGTCCCATGTTATGTCTAGGGGGTAGCCTCGGGTCATGACAAAATTCGAGACCTCATTGATATACTTGCTCATCTAATCCTTTGGGTCAGCTACCATAGTAGGAGCATACCTGGAAAGCTGAGTGAACCTCAACCCATACTCCTGCACAATCATGGATCCCTATCTCAAGTTCACAAATTCCTCGGCCTTCACTTGCCTTAACTCCCTCGGGAAGAACCGATCAAGGAAATCCCTCTCAAAATACTCCCAAGTCATAGGGACCACGTCCCTAGCCCTAGCTTCCTTCTATTGCATGAACCAGATATGATCTACTTCCTTGAGTTGATAGGATGCCAAATCGACACTATCAACACCAGCCACTTGCATCACATCAAATATTTTCGTCACTTCATCTATAAAATTTAGTGGATCCTCATTCACTTTCGAACCCTAGAACTCAAGTTGGTTCATACGGATAAAATCACGAACTCGGGCTGCTACCCCACCTTAAGGGTGGACAGGGATAGGAGCCGGTTGGTTGGCCTGAGCAGCCATAGTCTGGGATAGCATATGGATGGCGTTCCTAAACTCCTCATTTATGACCTCAGGGGCTGGAACTGGTGGAGAAGCATTCCGAGCGGCTCGATGAGGCATAGCACGTTGAGGCATAATCTGAAACATACAAGGAAAGGGTTAAAGGGATATTAGAGTTAAACTCTATCGCATGATATGATCATGAAAGAAGTGAAGTTTTTCTAAGGCATCTCATAGATTCCCTCTCATAAGTGTGGAGCGCTTCACACATATGAAAAAGACTCTCCTCGATGCGACTTTCAGACATCCTAGGACTCTTGAACCTGAGGCTCTAATACCAAGTTTGTCATGCCCCGTGGATACCCCCTTGACATAACACGGGACCTAGGACCACAAGTGCCCCAAGCTATCCCTTGGTCATAGCATAACTCAGATAAATCAAATAGACAAGCGGAAGCATAATAGAAAGATTCGAAATCAAATGCATAAATAATCAAGTTAAATAGGAATACAAATCCAAAAGGGGACTTGAATACTGTCTATGTCTGAAAAGCCGCTAACTATCATAAAAAGTTGCTAGGACAAGCCCAGCTAACTCGGAATCTAAAATGAAAACATAAAGATAGACGCTCTAACTCTAGTCCTCGAATGATGAGGACTCACTAATACTCAGCTGAATGTCTGGCGTAGTCTAGCCACGAGTTTGAGGGAAGGTGCCTGAATCTGCATCGTAAAAGGATGTAACGCAAAGTACGTCAGTACTATAGGATGTACTGAATATATGAGATAAATAGGAATCTGAGATAAGCATGCTAGATAAACTTGTAAAGATGAAATCATGCTATAAGTGTAAAACTGAAATGCAAGAGAGTCAATGCAATGCCAAAGCAAGATATACAAAATATCATAGTAATCATAATAGTTCTGAAGTCAGAAGGCAAAGAGTCGATGCATTTTAAAACCTGATACTGTTTCTGTGGGAGGTTCTCTAACCGACATAGACCATGTGAGCTACATGGAATCCGATGTATACGCCCTATCGAAAGGACCCAATATACGTTGCCAGGGTATAAAGGCATGATTGTGGAGTGATCACTAAATTTGATTCCCAACTGAGGGGACTTAGAACCTATGGGGGCACGTAGTTCTAGGACTAAGGGTACTCTCACCCCGTCCAACTCGGTGCTAAATACTACACCCAAAATAATGCGTATAGCTCATATAATACAGATGCATATATGGATGTAGAACTGATCATAACTAATGACATATCCAATGTCAAATCTGTTCATAAAGCATAGAGACATATCTGATGTCATGCAAATTCATATCATAAGTCTTAAAGCTGTGCATGTTCATAACTCAAGATACCCCTTCTTTTCTAAAATCATAACCTAAAGAATTATGCATGCACTTTCATAATCAAGAGACCATGTTATCTAAACATGCCAAATTTATACTTGAAATCATGCAATTTAAAGGAATCATGCTAGAATTCATACTTAACATATGGGCTTTTGAAAATACTTACTAAACTTCAATTGAAACATGGGTAATAAATGTGAAATCATGAATTTGAAGCTTTAAAATAAAACCCATAACTTTTCCCCAATTTGGTTAAGAACCCTAATTTCACAATTTGCTAAATCAAAGAAAGGATTTGGGGATTTGGGTTTAAGGGTGAAAGGAAACCCTTAATGAACACCCACATACTTTGATTGAAGCTAACCCAACTGAAATTGAAAAGAAAAGGAGGCTTGAACTTGGAGCTTGAGACTTGAAGCTTGAGACTTGGAGCTTGAGACTTGGAGCTTGAGAGAGTTACTTTCCTCTTTTGGTAGATGAATGAGGAAATGAGAAGGGACTTAGGCTAATAGGTTTAGAAATCATGCTAAGAATGGCAAAAATGACCTCATTTAGGAGTCAAAAGGGTGGGTAATTATAAAAATACCTCTGGGATTAAATTAAGAAAAGTTGTAAAATTTCCTGGGTTCAGGTTCCATGGATGGGTTCCATGGGTCGTAGACTGTACCACAATTTATGGTTACTAAGACAAAATATAGGCTACAGAACAGGTTCTACGAGTCAATAGGACAACACATAGAATGGACTACGGTCCATAGACCTGAGTCGTAGTTCCTGGGGAATTTGCTGACCTCTGATTAAGTACCACGAGTGGAGAGTACGGTCCGTGGTTCAGACTACAGTCCGTAGAAGTCACTCTTAGTTCTTGATGAAATAGTCAACCCTCATATCAAGTTCCATGAATCAACAGTATGGTCTGTAGAGTGAACTATGGTCCATAGAATCAACTCGTGGTTCTCAGACCAGAGGTTGAACTGCATTGGCTTTGGGTGCATTTGGATTGTTGGCTGATTTGAGTTGATCTTGTTATTACTTCACCTTTTATTATTTTGGTTGTTTTGATTTTCGGCTTTATAACTAGATTTAGGTGGATCCCTGTATTTTAACTTCTTTCTTGTATCTTATTATTTATATATTATATTTTTGTGCTCGGTCGGCCAATGATGCCTTCTGAGTACCCTTGGTCTTGGTACTCATACTACACTTTGCATCTTTTTCTGATGCAACACCTAGTATGAGCCACCCTCACTGATCTTCCAATCATTCGAGGCCTGTTGCAGTTTGGATCGCGGTGAGCTCCCAACGCTTTTGGAGACTATAAAAAGCATCCTGTCTATATTTTGTATTTTGGATAGACAGAGTCTGTTGTATAGCTACTCCTTACTTTTGTCACACAAGGTCCAGGTTGGTTCTCGTGTATGTTTTGTCTATTCGGTCACTTTAGGTCCATCTTTTGTATATTTTGTAGGTTGGTATGTATATATGCTATTGGCCCTGTCTTTTGTCCATATCTTCTACTTTTCCTTAGTCTTATTGTTATTATTGTCTTTCGCATCGTTGGGTTTGTCTTGCCTACCAAAGGGTTATGTACGCGCAATCATGGCACAATTTTGGGTCGTGACACAAAAACAGGGCAAAATACCCTCCACACCAAGAGAACTGACCTGGAGCTCCTTCGAAATCCAACCAATGGCCTCGGGCCCACAGTTACACATAACGATAGAAGTAAGTGAAAAATACCGGAAGATAAAGAGAAAAACACCAAGAGTCTCTACTCTACCTTTAAAACCTCCTAAGAGAAGACTAGGGATTCTAAGCTAGGCACGACGATACTACAAGCTCCTAGGCTAAGGATAAACATGGTAATTCTAAACTATGATCCGAAATGGCCAATTTAAAGCGATAAGAAGGATTTAAGCCTAAATCTATCAAAAAATCTAACCTAACATTCCAGTAACCTATAAATATATATAATCCAACTAAGCTAAGTCTAGAAAGTAAATCATAACCTACCTCGGGTCCGAAATGCAAGCACGAACCATCACTCATGTTCCTTCCCATTCTGAATATCCTCAGAAAGCTTCCACGCTATCAAGAATACAATCCAGGTGTCAAGACGAGAAGAATGACAACCATATTGCTATACGAAAAATCAGGCCAGAAATCGGGTCAGAAAATCATCCTCGAGGCCCGCACAACAAAATAGAAAAATAAAATTCACAATTATGCCTGCGGTGGATTAAGAAACCCATGCTCAAAATTTGAGCGCGAACGAAGTTCGTTTCAGGACTCAAAACAGCCCCAAAGTGCTACTAATTCAAGAGAATAAAAGTGAAGAATTGACGATTTTCAAGGGCGGAAACGTACCAATTTGGAAGCAAGAATCGACCACAGACCGGAACTACAACTACCACGAACAATCAAACCAACCAACGTAGCTTTAACCCAAGAAATACCCAAGCTTGTAAGAACCTTAACAATGGAGGTTTTAAGCTTAAGGAGAGGAACAAATCTTAAGGAAGAAAAAGCTTACCAAATGATGAGGGAGTGAGATTAAACGTCGATTCGGAGAATTTCCACTAGCCAACACTATTTTTGAGCAATTGGAATTGAGAGAATTGAAGTTGGAGTGGAGGGAAATGAGAGAAAATGCTGAAAAAACTGAGAAAATAGGATTTTATAGGCCTGGGCGCAGGCTGGCGCCATTGGGCTGGCCAATGCCATTGGCGCTGAAGGAGGGCCATGCGTCTAGAGAGATCGCGCTGCCCTGGGCGCCAATGGCGCTGAAGGCCTTTGCCTATAACAAAAACCAGCAATTTCAAATCTTCTATGGGGCATTCCGAGCATAATCAGAACCCGATACTCACAAACCAATAATGCTACTAGAGTGGAAACGACCTTCCGGACTCAACGAAATCAACGAATTTCCCAATGAAGATCGTTTTAAGGAAAAGTGGGCCCCATGCCCAAAACTAACTCGGAACTCAATACCCCAAAATAAGTTTGAAAGTCCCGAGACTCAAACCAAAGGTTTCCATAGCCCAAAGTCGACATTCCGGAGCTAACATCACTGACAGAATTTCCATCTGAGGCCGTCTTCTATGAATGTTGACCAAAGTCAACCATGCTAGCCAAACTGGCTTGAAAACACAGAAAGCAACATAAAACCAAACCAAAAGCACTCAGACCCAAACCAATGGTCCTACTAGACCAAAATCCATGTACCAGAGCCAACAAAACTGCCAAAATTTGATTCTGAGCATGTTTACCAAGAAAGTTGACCAAAGTCAAAGATTTTCTAAGTTCAAGTTCTAAAACAGCGAAATGGTCATAACGACCTAACGATGGCCCGAGCACCAAACCATTAGTCCTGACAAGTCATAAATGACCTGTAGCCGCTGAGGGAAAGCTCGAAACACTGAAAAATGATGAAAAATAGAAAATGACCTAGAGAGTCATTACAACATCAACTACTAAAAGAACTTTCATTCGCAAAAGTTAGAAAAAAAGATAGTACCCGAAGACTCGAAAAGACGAGGATAACGAGTCCGCAAGTCGGTCTCGATCTCCTAAGTAGCCTCCTCGACAGGATGATGCCGCCACTGAACCTTAACTAACGGAATCTCTTTGGACCTTAACTTCCTAACCTGCCTGTCCAAAATAGAAACAGGCTCCTCCTCAAAGACTAAGGACTCATCTAACTGAACTGACTCCAACAGAAGCACGTGAGACTCATCCGGAATATATGGTCATAGCATAAAGACATAAAACACAGGATGCATACTGGAAAGAGTAGGAGGCAAGGATAACTCATAAGCAACCTCCCCAATATGACGAAGGATCTCAAACAACACAATGAACCTAGGAATGATCTTACCCTTCCTCCCGAACCTTATCACGCCCTTCATGGGCGATACCTGAAGGAATACACTGTCACCAACTATAAACTCTAGGTCTCAAACTCTCTGGTCAGCATAACTCTTCTGCCTACTCTGGGCAGTGTGAAGTCTCTCCTGAATGACCCGAACTCTATCCAAAGAATCACGAAGCAAGTTGGTACCCCACAGCCTAACTTCAAAAGCATCAAACCAACCTACTGAAGATCTGCACCGCCTACCATACAAAGCCTTGAACGGAGCCATCTGAATGCTAGAATGGTAACTTTATTATATGCAAACTCTGGTCCCACTGACCCCTGAAATTAATAACACAGGCTTACAATATATCCTACAGAACCTGAATAGTACGCTCTGACTGACCATCTGTCTGCGGATGAAAACCGGTGCTAAGCTCAACTCTAGTACCTAAATCTCTCTGAATAGACCTCGAGAAATGCAAAGTGAATTGAGTACCCCAATCGGAGATGATAGAATCTGGCACACCATGCAAATGGACAATCTCTTGTATGTAGATCTGAGCCAACCTCTCAGAACTGTAGGAAGTCTGAACAGGCAGAAAGTGAGCAGACTTCATCAACCTATCCACAATAACCCAAATAGCATCAAATCTCCGCAAAGTACGTGGCAAACCGACTACAAAGTCTATAGCGATCCGCTCCCATTTCTACTCCGGAATGGGTAGCCTCTGAGACAAACCACCTGGCCTCTGGTGCTCAAACTTCACCTGCTGATAGTTCAAGCACCTAGATACAAAAGATAAAATATCATTTTTCATCCCACACCACCAGTAGTGTTGCCTCAAGTCACGATACATCTTAGCTACCCCGAGATGAATGAAGTATCTAGAACAATGGGCCTCCTCCAAGATCAATCTAACCAAGTCACCAACTCTAGAAACGTAGATATGACCCTTGATCCTCAGAATACCTTTTGATCTAAAGTTGCCTTCCTAGCCTCATTACTCAACACCTTGTCGCGAATGATCCTCAATCTCGCATCATCAAACTGTTGTGCCTGAATCTGCTCCAACAAAGAAGATCTAGCCTCACACAAGCAAGAATACGACCCTGCTCCAAAATGTCAAATCTAACCAACCTGTTAGCCAAGGACGGGATGTCCCAAGCTAAAGGTCGCTCCTTTTTCGCTATGAAATCCAAGATGCCCATACTCACCGCCTTCTAGCTCAAGGCATCCGCTACCATGATTGCCTTGCCCGAATGATAGAGAATAGAGATGTCATAGTACTTCAGTAACTCCAACTACTTAAGCTGCCTCAAATTTAGATCCTTCTGGATGAAAATGTACTGAAGACTACGATGGTCAGTACGGATCTCACAATGCACGCCATAAAGATAATGCCTCCAAATCTTCAATGCGAAGACTACCACTGCTAACTCTAAGTCATGTATGGGGTGGTTCCTCTCGTGAACCTTCAAATGTATGGAAGCATATGCAATAACCCGACCCTGCTGCATCAACACACAACCTAAACCGATACCCGAAGCATCACAATACACAGTGAAACCTTGACCCTCGATTGGAAGAGTAAGAATCATAGATGAGGTCAACAAGGCCTTGATATTCAGAAAGCTCACCTCACACTCATCTGACCACTGAAAGGGAACATTCGTCTGAGTCAATATAGTCAATGAAGCTGCTATTGAAGAAAATCCCTCCACAAACCGTCTGTAGTAACCTGCCAACCCAATAAAACTGCAAACCTCGGTAGGAGAAATAGGCCTAGACCAATCATGAACTACTGCAATCTTCACCGGATCTACCATAATCCCATCTTTAGACACCACGTGCCCCAAGAATGCTATTGACTCAAGCCAAAACTCACACTTAGTGAATTTGGCATACAACTAATGGTCTCGCAAGGTCTGAAGTACAACTCTAAGATGCTGCTCATGCTCTTCCCTACTCCTCAAATAAATCAGAATGTCGTCGATGAACACAATCACAAATGAGTCCAAGTAGGCACTGAACACATGGTTCATCAACTCCATAAATGCTGCTGGGGTATTAGTCAACCGAAAAGACATGACTACGAACTTATAATAGTCGTATCGAGTCCTAAATGTAGTCTTTGGGATGTCATCAGCCCTAATCCTCAACTGGTGATAACTGGACCTCACATCTATCTTAGAGAACACCGCTGCACCCTGTAGCTGGTCAAACAAATCATCAATATGCGGCATCGGATATCTGTTCTTAACTGTCACCTTATTCAACTGTCTATAGTCAATACACATATGCATAAATCAGTCCTTTTTTTTCACAAACAGAACTGGAGCACGCTACGGAGACACACTAGGCCTGATGAACCCTCTACTCAACAGATCCTAGAGTTGATCCTTAAGCTCCCTCAACTCAGCAGGTGCCATCTGATATGGCAGAATAAAAATGGGCTTGGTGCCCAACTCAACATTGATACCAAAATCAATGTCACAATCAGGAGGAAGACCCGGAATATCATAAGGAAACACATTTGAATACTCACAAACCATAGGAACTGACTTAAGAGGAGGTATGGTGTCACTAGTATCACAGACGTAGGAAAGATAGGCTAAGAACCCCTTCCCAACCAACCGATGGGCACTCAGAAAAGATATAACTCCCCTCGGCATGTGGCTATCGTCACCCTTCCATATGATAGAAGGGATACCAGGCATTCAAAGAGTAATAGTCTTGGTGAAGCAATCCAACACCGCATGATAAGGCGATAGCCAATCTATGCCCAAAATCACATCAAAATCAACCATATCAAGTACAACAAAGTCTACCCACGTGTCATACCCCAGGATAGTCACCACACAAGCCTGATACACCTGATCCACTACTAAAGAATCACCTACTGGGGTAGATACACGCAAGGGCACAGGCAAAGACTCAAAAGCAGACTCCAGATGAGTAGCATAATAAGCAGATACATATGAGAAAGTAGACCCCGAATCAAACAAAGTAGAAGTAGACTGATGACAAATGGAGATCGTACCTATGATCACAATATCTGAAGCCTCGGCTCTGTCCGACCTGGAAATGTATATATGTGGCTCCAACTGCCACGACCACCTGACCTACCGGACTGAGGACGACCTCTAGTACCCTGGGGACCACCCCTACTACCCTGTGAACTGCCTCTAGCTGGAGGTGTTGGAGCCCTGGGGGCCTAAACTAACTGATCATGTCGCCTAGGGTGCTGTGCCGATGGACACTCTCTAGCAAAGTGGCCTATCTCGCCACACTCATAACAACCCCGACCAAACATACTCCACTGTGATGACCCGACTAAATCAGAATGACCACCATGAATTGTGGACCCTGAATGGCCACCTCGTGGAGAAGGAATGATACTCTGGCTACTCTAACCCTCAGAAGTCTGTAATGCCGCTTGAACAGGCCAGCTTGGCTGGAAGCGCTGCTGGTGCTGACCTATACCATAGTAGCCTCAACCCCGGTCCCGTGAATCGGTGAAACTACCCTAATGTCGGGGCCTCTTATAGCAGCCCCCTTGAGCCTTGAGAAATACACCCTTAATTGCGGGCATGATCTACCAACTCTAGAAAAGACAGTCCCGATGCTACTATACCCTCTATGGCCAAGCAAAGTGCAAGGTAAAACCTTGAACAAACTGACGTACCCTCTCATGCTCGGTGGGCAAAATCATAGTGGCATGTCTGGACAACTGGTGGAAGAGAACCTCATACTCAGTCACAGTCATGGAGCCTTGCTCCAACCCAGAGAACTGATCCATCAATCGCTCTCTCATGCTATGCAGTACATACTTCTCCAAAAAAACTGCGAAGAATTGGGCCCAAGTAAGCGGAGGTGACTTGACTGGTCTGCAAGCAACATATGACCTCCACCATTGTTTTGCTGGACCATCCAGCTGAAACATGGTGTAATCTGCTCCATGTGACTCAACTAACTCTAAATTATGTAACGTCTCCTCGCAGCTAGTCAGAAACTCATGTGCATCCTCCCGAGAAGCACCCGAAAACCTCGGAGGACCCAATCTCAGAAACCTACCAAGCATCTTCTGCTCCTCAGAAGACATGACTGGCCTAATGGGAATAGATAGAGCAATGGTAGAAACCGGTAATACCTTTAATCTGGGAGCCGCAGTAGCAGGTTGCACTCCTAAACCCTGTGCTGCTGCCTGAGCTAAAGTCTGACCCTCATATCTAACTTGAGAACTAATCGGAGTGGCCGGGGAAGCTTCTAGTGGAGTCATACCCTCAAGGAACCCCAATAATCGAACTAAAGTGTCCTGCAATACTGGAGTAGCCATAAAACCTGTCGGATGCTGGGCTGTCCCTACATGCTACGGCTCATACTGTACCTCATCCACTCTAACCTCAGGCTCTGGTGACAGTAGTCTAGCTCAGGCCCGAGTTGGCATCGCAGCTCGTGCTCTACCTCGACCTCTGGGCTGAACTCTACACTATACCCTAGCTAGGGCTCTAACTGCAGGTATAGGGGCCTCATCTTTACCCGCTGCATATCTCATCTGAACCATCTTAGAAAGAGTGAAACAAAGATACTCAGAAGTTGAACAAGTCAAGAATGCACAACAAGGAATCAAATAACATGACATATTTCCTAGGAATGTCCTATAGCCTCTCACAGATTGGATATGAACGTCATCGTACCGATCCGCGAGACTCTACTAGATACTTTGCTCTTGTACTAGCAAGACCGATAAACCTAGAGCTCTGATACCACTCTAATACGACCCAAAACTGGGCCATTATGGTGCCTACATAACCCCCCGGTAGGCAAGCCAATCCAACGATGCGGAAGACAATAAAAACAATTAAAATAAGGAAAAGTGGAAGATATCAATGGAAAGACAGGGCCAATAGCATATATATGTACCATCGTGCAAAAAAACAAAAGATGGCCCTAAAGTGACTAAAAAGACAAAACATACATGAAAACTAACCCGGACCTGGTGTTACTAGTACAAGAGTGACTAAAGCAAGGAGTAGCTATATAACAAACTCTGTCTATCCAAAATACAAAATCTAGACAAAATATAAAAGATGGAAAGCATGTAAAGTCTCCAAAGCGCCAGGAGTTCACCGCGATCCAAACTGCAATAGACCTCGAACCAAGGGACGATCAGTGAGGGTGGCTTGTACTAGGTGCTGCATCAGAAAAAGATGCAGAGTGTAGAATGAGTACCAAGAAAATATGTACTCAGTAGGCATCATAGGCCGATCGAGCGCAGAAAGATAATATATATATATAATAATTTACAAGAAAGTAAGAAAGGTACAGGGATCCACCTAAATCTAGTTATAAAGTTGAAGGTCGAAACAACAAAGCCAATAGAGGACAAGGCAACAACAGGAACCAACCCAATCAACGACAATTCAAAAGCACCAAAACCAATGCAATGCCATGGAAAATGATATAATGTATGAATGCATAATAGTATAAACCCAGAATATCGCATCGGGCACCCGGAATACCACATTAGACTATGCATATATATATATATGTAGATGAATGAAAGGTAAAAACTCAGAATATCGTATCGGGGGTTCGGAATACCGCATCGGACTATAAGTAATGCATAAAATAGTATTTTTCCATTTTTCCTTCCAAAACCCGTAGTAAAATCCAATACACTCTAATTCAAATCCCAAATTCACCGTATCCATAGTGAACCTCATTTTGAACCAAAAACCTTTGAAAAATGCTTGTTTTTTGTGTCCATAATGTGCAATGCAATATGAGAATGAAATAACCAAACCAGAGGAAACCATACACAACAAGGCAAAAGAAGGGCAAAATACCCTAAAAATCAAGAGAACTGACCTGGAGCTCCGTCCAAATCCAAGCTATGGCCTCGAGCCCACAGTTACACACAACGGTAGAAGTAAGCGAAAAATACTAAAAGATAAAGTAAAAAACACCAAGAGTCTCTACTCTACCTCTACAACCTCCTAAAAGTAGACTAGGGATTCTAAGCTAGCCACGACGATACTACAAGCTCCTAGGCTAAGGATAAACATGGTAATTCTAAACTATGATCCGAAGTGGACAATATAAAGTGATAAGCAGGATTTAAGCCTAAATCTATCAAAAAGCCAACCTAACATTCAAGTAACCTATAAATATATATAATCTAACTAAGCTCAGTCTAGAAAGTAAACCGTAACCTACCTCGGGGCTGAACTGTAAGTATGAACCGTCACTCATGTGCCTTCCCCTTATGAACAGCCTCAGAAAGCTGCCATGCTATCAAGAATACAATCCAGGTGTCAAGACGAGAAGAATGACACCCATATTGCTATACGAAAGATCAGGCCAGAAATCGTGTCAAAAAATGACCCTCGGGCCCGCGCAACGAAATAGAAAATAAAATTCTCATTTATGCCCGCGGTGGATTAAGAAACCCATGCTCAAATTTTGAGCTCGAACGGAGTTCATTTCGAGGCTCAAAACAGCCTCGAAGTGCTACTAATTCAAGAGAACAAAAGTGGAGAATGAATGATTTTCAAGGGCAGAAATGTATCAATTTGGAAGCAAGAATCGACTATGGATTGCAACTACAGTTACCATGAACAATCAAACTAACCAACGCTACTTTAACCCAAGAAAAACCCAAGCTTGTAAGAACCTTAACAGTGGGGGTTTTAAGCTTAAGGAGAAGAACAAAGCTTGAGGAAGAAGAAGCTTACTAAATGATGAGGGAGTGAGATTAAACATCAATTTGGAGAATTTCCACGAGCCAACATTGTTTTTGAGCAATTGGAATTGAGAGAATTGAAGTTGGAGTTGAGAGAAGTGAGAGAAAATGCTGGAAAAAAAAATGAGAAATTAGGATTTTATAGGCCTGGGCGCAGGCTAGAACCATTGGCGCTGAAGGAGGGCCAGGCGGCTAGCGTGATCGCACTGTCTTGGGAGCCGATGGTAGTGAAGGCCTGTGCCTGTAACAAAAACCAGCAATTTCAAATCTTCTACGGGGCATTCTGGGGACAACCAGAACCCGATACTCACAAACCAAAAATGCTACTAGAGTGGAAACGACGTTCTGAACTCAACGAAATCAACGAATTTCCCAACGGAGATCATTTTAAGGAAAAGTGGGCCCCATGCCCAAAATTAACTCAAAACTCAATACCCCAAAACAAGTTTGGAAGTCTCGGGACCCGAACCAAAGGTTCCCCTAACCAAAAGTTAATATTCTGGAGCTAACAGCTCTAACGGAATTTCCATCCAAGGCCGTTTTCTCCGAATGTTGACCAAAGTCAACCCTACCAGCCAAACTGGCTTGAAAACACAAAAATAAACACATAACTAAATCAAAAGTAATCAGACCTAGATCAATGGTCCTACTAGACCAAAATTCCCGTTACGGAGCCAACAGAACTGTCAGAATTTGATTCTGAGCATGTTTACCAGGAAATTTGACCGAAGTAAAATACTTTCTAAGTTCAAGTTCTAAAATAGGGAAATGGTCATAATGACCTAACGAACGACCCGAGCACCGAACTGTCAGTCCTGACAAGTCATAAATGACCTGTATCCACTGAGGGAAAGCTCGAAACACAGAAAAAGGATGAAAAACTAAAAATGACCTGGAGGGTCATTACACTTTTAAATAGAGGTGTGCATTATTTGGATTAAACCAAAAAATCAAACCAAATCAAATCGAATATCTTAATTTTAATTGATTTTCTCCCTAATTTTATTTATTTTGGTTGAATTATAAAAAAAATTGAGATTATTTAATTGAGGTAGTATTGATTTTCCATAATCAACTTTCTTAATTTAAGAAATCATACTAATTAGATATTATTGTTTGAATTCATATTGAATTTTGAATTTTGAATTAGAGTTGAAAATGGTAAATAGTTGTCATTTAATAATATAGATTTCATTTTTTTGAGTTAAAATATTTTTTGTCATAAAAAATCCAAGTGGCTAGTTCTCAAAATGCCACTTAGCTTAACCACAATACTAAGCTAATATAGTTTTGAGGCCAATTGGGCTTGTTTGGTTGATTTTGGTCAACATTCAAAGAAGACGGCCTCGGATGGAAATTTCGTCAGCGATGTTAGCTGGAATGTCGAGTTTGAGTTAGGTAGTTGGTTGGTTCAGGTCTCAGTTGACTCGGGCTTATTTCAGATGTTTGGTTGGCGTTAGCTAGTGTTGACTTGGGTCAACATTTTTCTGAAACAACCGCGTATGGAAATTTTGTCAATTCCGTTGAGTCCAGAACATCATTTCCACTCTAATAGCACTATTGGTTTATGTGTATCGGGTTCCAATTGTGCCCAAAATTCCCCGTAGAAGTTTTTAACACTGTTGGTTTTCTGTTGCTGGTATGGCTGAAAATTGTTCATCGCGATCTCCAAGGGTTCATCGCGATAGCGATAAAGGAATTCTTTTTTCATCGCGATCTTGAAGGGTTTTCTCGCGATAGCGATGAAGGCCCTGTTTCTTTGTTTATCGAGATCTCGAAGGCTGACCCTCGCGATCGCGATGAGTTGGCAGTTTGTTCATCGTGATATCGAAGGTTGTCTTCGCGATAGCGATAAACAAATCCCTGTATGTATATATACCTTCTTCTTTGTTTTTTTCACCCACAATCCGTTTCCTCCATTGTTGTAATGCTCCAATCTCCCAATTTTTGTGTGGGCTTATTCCAAGGTATTGGGGTGACTATTTTGCGGTCCGTGGTCAATTTCTCGCCTTTAATTCGTAAGTTCTAACCTTTAAATTCCATAAATTCTCCTTTTAATTCTAGTTTTTTCTTGAGTTGTTGGGGCTGTTTTGACTCCCTTTCTATGGTCCTTTTCCGTTCAAATTTTGAGCATGTTCTCCCGAGATGGTAAGGAACACTTTGGTGTTTTTTGTTTCTAATTTCAGGTTGGGGGGCCCATCGGCCCATTTGGGACCTGGATTTCGACCCGGTTATATTTATGGCATTATGGGTATCGTTAGTCTCGTATTAATGCCTAAATTATTGTGTTGGTAGAGGTTTCACAATTTGGAGCTTTCCGGAGTAGTTTGAGCCGGGATGATGCCATCCACGCAGCTATTCGTTGGACGACAGGTAGGTCATGGCTTTCCCTACCTAGACTCTGCGTATATAGGCTATAACTGCATTAATTAGCATCCTTGGGTGGGTTGTTTTAGGTTGGTACCCCAGACCTTGCCCGTTTATTTCATATGCTGATTGTAGTATTCGTGTAGTATTGTATATTACCCTTGTGGTCCTGTGTGGCCTTGTATTGACTCTGGAATATAGATGGTGGATTATTCGGGAATGTCCATGAGTCCCGGACATAGAGATATCCTTTTAGGCTGGTTATGTTTGCTGAGTAGTTGTGGAGCCTGTGCAGGGGCGGTAGGAATATTTGTGAGCCGTTAGGCTAATTTATATTTGTGTGCAAGCATATCATCCATGAAAAAGGTTTTCCTTGCATGTTTTACTTCGATTTTGGTTGTGAGTCACTATAGACGGTTTTTCCTAAACTTTCATAGCCCTGGGGGGCCATTTTTGGTATAATCTAATGATAACATGCGATTTTGGATGATTTCGCACTGATTTCCTACTGATACTAGGCTCTACTGGAAAGAGCACTAGACTTGATTTCCTACTGATACTGGGCTCTGCTGGGCAGAGCACTAGACCTGATTTCTTACTGATTTAGACCCGGATACGCTCTGGGCACCCTTTGAGAGGATTATTGAGACTTTTATCACTGATTTAGACCCGATTATACTTTGGGCACCCTTTGAGAGGGTCTTTTGAGATTACTACTACTGTTTTAGACCTGTTTCAATTCTGGGCACGTACTTCGAGGCTCTAATTCTCTGAGATTTTGCGTTCGTTATTGTATGTGGTCTAGGACCTCCATGGGCCCTGCCGTTCTAAGACCTGGCCAAAGGGACGAGTGTGGCAGTGGAGGGGTATATGATGTCGGATGGTGTATAGCTGGTAGGTCCCACCATGGGTCCTCCTACCGAAGTACCGAGGGGAGGTGCATATAGGGTTACTATTATCGGTTCCATCATTATCATCATCATGCCTATTTCACTTGGATTCCCCTTGTTTGCTATGTGTTCAGTGTACACTCTGGATGTATGGGCAGTCGGAGGGTTTGTTTTCACTTGATTGCGTCCCTCGGTTGTATGGGCGACAGTTGGGACTGTAGGTAGTTTAGATTACTCTTGTCGCTTTATAGAGATGGTTATGGTTGATAAGTTGGTATTCTATCTACTTATTTATCATCTAATCTTATACCTTTGATAGTATAAAGTGGATAAATAGTACAATTTGACACAAATTTCTCTTATTTTACAGGTTTCTGTGTTTTAGAAGTGTTCGGGAAAGATTGGAGTGAAAACAAGTCAAAATAAAGCTAAAATGGATTGTTAATCACTTGCATAATATTGCTCATCGCGATCGCGAGAGTGGAGCCACGCGACCGCGATGCACAAGGATAGAGCTAAACCTACGCGACTATGAAGTGAAGCCACGCGATCGCATGGAAGGAAATTTCAGAACCTCGTGATTGCTAAGTCACGCACGCGATCGCGATGAAGGTTTCATCAGCTGCTGGAAAGATTTGGAAATTCCCATTTTTGGAAACCCCAATTCACATAAAACTCTTCTCAACCGATTGAGAATGGATCTTTGGCTAATCCTTTGAACTTTTGAGCAAGCTTGGGAGCAAGTTCTTCATCCAACACCATAGGAGTGAAGATTTGGAGGAATTTATTGTAAAATCTTTAGTTTCCAATCTTTAACTCTTGTTCTTAATTGCTATTTTATTGGTGTGTTTGTTGACTTGAGATTTTAGGTTTGTATTAGAGATAATACTTATTTGGGTATTGAATTCATATATAGATTTTGCTCTTGTTTCATTATTTGGGTCTATTGAATCCTCCATGCTTGAATTTAGAGTCAATGGTTGCAAACATTGACTTAGCTTTCAAAATTAGGTTTTTGCTTGAGAGAGGATTTCCCTAATTCGGGAAGATTCAATAGTGGGGATTTGGGATTTCCACTCTAGACCAAGGCTAGAGATAGTTTGGTTGACGGAAACTCCCATCTAAGAGTTGGGGTTAGAGATAACCCAATTCACCTAAGTGAATATTTGGTTATTGTTCACTAGTGGCAATTCGAGAGAACACGCGAGTTGTGTGTTGATTGGTTGAAAGACAGTCAATTGCACCTTTAGCCAAGACTACCTAGGTGTCAACCGGGTGCAAGTCTTGTGAATTGAATTCCCATTCCCAATTCTCCCTTGTTGTCCTCCCTTGGCGAAAGCAAGGTGAAAGCCATTGATCAATCTATCTTTTATTTGATTTTTCTTTTATCTTTTAGTTTGTAGTCTAAAACCCCCCTTTTAGGTATCTTTTCCCCATTTCCGCAAATTGAACTCCAATAAGTTGCTCTTATTCTTTGTTCGCTCGATCGCGACTACATTTTTCTCTTGGGTAAGACCCCGACATCTGTTGGGAATTATAAATTTTGTTTTGCTGCACGATCGCCGTGGCCTCCTAATTGGAGAGCACAATTTGAGCATTCATAAAAACTGGCGCCGTTGTCGGGGAACAATTTGGCGTATTGAGTTAGTTTAGAATTTGATGGTATTGGAGTATGAGGCAAGATTTCATGACATGGTTAGGCATATTGCTAGGGATGTACATTTAGAGATTGATAGGGTTCAGAGTTTTGTCGGAGGTTTGATTTCACCGCTTTGTTTGGCTACCGAGCACTTGGTTACAGTTGAGACTACCTTCCTTCAGGTAGTGGATCATGCTTGGGCTATTGAGGGTTTATGTCATCAGGCTTATGGAGGTAGTGCTAAGAAACATCATCTCTAGGATAGTTCTCTAGGTTCTCAGACTCGAGGTAGGGGATTCTCCACCAGAGATAGGTTCCACTGCTTTTTATTTACCAGGCCAGTTTTAGTTGCTCCACAGGTTCCAGAGGGTGTTGGTGCAGGACATGTTGAGCAGAGTGGGCATGGTACGGGTCAGATTCTCGAGGATCGCAATCAGGTTGTGTAGGCCGTGGTGGCCGGTCAGGTCCAGTAGGATCATCCCATAAGACTCCACTTGGCAAGGTTTGTTATTAGTGAAGGGAGCATGGGCACTTAGTTAGGAATTATTCCACAATTCTGCCTTCCAGTCAGCAGGAGAAGCAGGTATTATCTCCCAGGGCATCAGTGCCACCGGCCAGAGGTGGGGTACAGGGTAGTAGGGGTGGTCCCCAGGTAGCGAGAGGTAGTGCGCAAGGTTATGGGGGTAGTCCTTGGATGGTTAGAGATGGCTTTCAGCCGGGTGGTTCAGGTATCCGTCCAGAGTCGACAGGCATCGTGCATCAGAGTAAAACTTCTTTGGGTTGCTATAGTTGTGGGTGATGGGACATTATGCTAGAGATTATCCCCATCGAGGGATGATAGAGCCTTCAACTTTGACTACTCCGGCTATTGTTAGACACCATCAATTTGATGCTCCTCTTGATAGGACAGAGGTAGAGGTTCCTGACATCATTGCTCCTGGTAAGGCTCTTGTTACCTTCAGCTTGCGATAATAATGCTCATGTTGCGATTCCTTCCCTTCTATCATTTAATTTCTTATATGCCTACCTGCTACTTGTCTAGTTGTTTGATTTACGGATTGTAGCTTTTATGTGTTATTTTTGTGGTAGTTTATTCCTTAGTAGTGGATGGGGGAGAGTTATCCTTGATAGGTGTTTACTCAGAGTTGTAGCTCGTGGGTAGTTCTTGATTAGTTTATTTCTTGTTGGGTTTGTTTCCTGTTTCACTGTGGCTCTAGACTGGTGCTGAGCCTTCCCTTTTGAGCGGTCCTAGATAGTTGATTGCCTAGGCTGTTATCTAGCGTGGCTAGAGGTTCTGGTTTTGGTTTGGTGTTACCAGTAATTGTGCTGAAGTTTGAGATTCTGTCTTGAGATATGAGGTGTTGGTTATGCTAGTGAGCATGGTTTGGTTTTGCTTTTTGGGTTATTAGAGTCGACCCTCTTTGTTTGGTTGGTTTAGGAGGTTGGCAGGTATGTGGGTTGTTCCCATAGTCTCCCTCAGTTTCTTTTCCAGTTGGGTTGTCTTATTGTTTTCCCCGGTTCCAGTTGGAATGAATTTCTATCGTAGTTCTCTGGATGAGCTTTTGATTTCGGTATTGTGATTGAGTTTGGCTTTAGCATTTTCGACTGAGTGTTGGCGTCGCCTCGTGGATGAGTTGTACTCTTAGAATTTTGGGTGAGTTGGGCATCCGGCCCATTCTTCTCCTGCTTTATTAAGCTTGGCAATTTTAAAGTTGAGTTTCAGAATCGTGGGCTAGCAAACTACTTTGGATGGTTCGAGGTTGGTTCTTTTCAGTTGCAGCTTCTTGGGGTGAGAGGGATGGAGTTTGGGCGGCTTAGTTTCCCCATTTCAGCTGTAGAGTGATAGTTGGCCTTGGACACCTAGTCCTTGGTTAACCTTTGAGTTAGGCTGGACAATCCAGATTTTGGCGGTGTTCTAGATAGCACGAGGCTCCTTCTACCATGGTTGGACAGACTCAGCGGTGTGAGTTCGGGATTCAGCAGTGGCGTATGCTATATGCGATCGGGTCGTGACAATAGATTTAATATTTTTAATATAAAATATTTTTTTGTGTTAAAATAATTTTTGTTGTAAAAAAACCAAGTGACTAGTTCTCAAGATGTCACTTGGCTTAACCACAATGCATACTACCCTCCTTTTAATAATATATAGATTTCATTTTTTTTAGTTGAAATATAATTTTTCACTTCTAATTGATTTTCACACCAATTTCATTTTTTTGGTTGAAATATAAAAAATAATTGAGATTATTTAATTGAGGTAGTAAAGATTTTTCATAATCAACTTTCTTAATTTAAGAAATCATATTAATTAGTGATTAATATTTCAATTCAAAATTTGAATTTTGAATTTTGAATTAGAGTTGAAAAATGGAAAAATAGTTGTCATTTAATAATATAGATTTTATTTTTTTAATTTAAAATAATTTTTTTTGTGTTACAATAATTTTTGTTGTATAAAAGCCAAGTGGCTAGTTCTCAAGATGCCATTTGGCTTAACCACAATGCATACTACCCTAATTTTAATAGTATATAGATTTTATTTTTTTGGTTGAAATATAAAAAATAATCGAAATTACTTAATTGAGGTAGTATAGATTTTCCATAATCAACTTTCTTAATTTAAGAAATCATACTAATTAGTGATTATTGTTTCAATTCAAAATTTGAATTTTGAATTTTGAATTAGAGTTGAAAATGGTAAAATAGATGTCATTTAATAATATAGATTTTATTTTTGTAATTTAAAATAATTTTTTTGTGTTAAAATAATTTTTGTTGTAAAAAGGCCAAGTGGCTAGTTCTCTAGATGCCACTTGGCTTAACCACAATGCATACTACCCTCGTTTTAATATTAGATAGATAGTTTTTTTTTGGTTGAAATATAAAAAATAATTGAAATTATTTAATTGAGGTAGTATAGATTTCTCATAATCAACTTTCTTAATTTAAGAAATCATATTAATTAGTGATTATTGTTTCAATTCAAAATTTGAATTTTGAATTTTGAATTAGAGTTGAAAATGGTAAAATAGTTGTTATTTAATAATATAGATTTTATTTTTTTAATTTAAAATATTTTTTGTGTTAAAATATTTTTTGTTGTAAAAAAGCCAAGTGGCTAGTTCTCAAGATGCCACTTGGCTTAATAAAAATGCATACTACCCTCCTTTTAATAATATATAGATTTCATTTTTTTGGGTCAAATATAAAGAATAATTGAGATTATTTAATT
Organism: Jaltomata sinuosa; assembly: GCA_003996215.1. Taxonomy (NCBI): domain Eukaryota; kingdom Viridiplantae; phylum Streptophyta; class Magnoliopsida; order Solanales; family Solanaceae; genus Jaltomata; species Jaltomata sinuosa. Next base: position 63,790 of record QJPP01004633.1, read on the forward strand.
GAGATAGTATAGATATTTCATAATCAATTTTCATAATTTAAGAAATTATATTAATTAATGATTATTGTTTCAATTCAAAATTTGAATTTTGAATTTTGAATTAGAGTTGAAAATGGTAAAATAGTTGTCATTTAATAATATAGATTTTATTTTTTTAATTTAAAATAATTTTTTTTGTGTTAAAATATTTTTTGTTGTAAAAAAGCCAAGTGACTAGTTCTCAAGATGTCACTTGGACTAGTCACTTGGCTTAACCACAATCCATACTACCCTCCTTTTAATAATATATAAATTTCATTTTTTTGATTGAAATATAAAAAATAATTCAAATTATTTAATTGAGGTAGTATAGATTTTTCATAATCAACTTTCTTAATTTAAGAAATCATATTAATTAGTGATTATTGTTTCAATTCAAAATTTAAATTTTGAATTTTGAATTAGAGTTGAAAATGGTAAAATAGTTGTCATTTAATAATATAGATTTTATTTTTTTGTGATGACCCTTCCGGTCATCTCGCATTTACGCATTTATTGTACTGTTTGAGCTTTCCTATAGCGACCCTAAGTCATTTATGGCTTGCTGGGACTGGTAGTTCGGTTCCCTGGTCATTCGTTTGGTTGTTTTGGCTGTTTGCCTATTTTAGTGCCTTAACTTAGAATATCATTGACTTTAGTCAACATTCTTAGCTAACGTGCTCGGAATCAAATTCTGGTAGTTCCGTTAGCTCCAGAGCATTGAGTTTAGTCTAGTTGGACCTTTAATCGAGGCCTAAGAACTTCCGATGTGGGTTTTGTATTACTTTTTCTGTTTTCAGGACACTTGGAGTTGAAAGCGTAACTGGGGTCAGCTTTGGATGATCGGAGCGTCAGATTCAAAATCCGACGATTCTATCAGCTCCAGAATGTTGAGTTTGGGTTAGGTAGGTGGTTGGTTCGGGTTCCGGGTGAGTCGAGCTCATTTCGGCTAGTTGGCTGGTTTTAGATAGTGTTGACTTGGGTCAACATTTATCCAAAATGACCTCGTATGGAAGTTTCGTTGATTCCGTTGAGTCCAAAACGTTGTTTCCACTCTATTAGCATTATTGGTTTTTGAATATCAATTTCCGATTGTGCCCGTAATGCCCCATTTTTGTTTTTGGTTTATGGGGCCTGCAGGCTCGTCGGTGACCCAAATTTCTACCCGGCTATTATTATAGCAATATGGGTATCGTTAGACTAGTCTGGATATGTTATTTATGTTTATGATAGTTTGATTATCATTCGAAGCTTCTCAGAGCGCTTCGGCCTCAGATATTGTCGTGCCAACAGCTTATCGTCGGAAGACAGGTAGGTTACGATCTAAACTCCCTAGACTTATCATATATCGGATAAAATTGTACTAATTGACATCCTTGGGTTGGGTTATTAGCTTGGCACCACAGACCTTGACCGCTTTTCTATGATTTGCCTTATTTCTTTCCTCCGTTGTATGTAGTATTCTTCGTAGTTGATATTATCACCCTTGTGGTCCTGAGTGGCCTTGTATTGATTTTGGACCATAGCTGGTGGGATATAGGGGGTGTCTGTGAGTCCCGCACATCGTTATCATGATATTATGCTAGTTATCTGTGTTGTAGAGTGATTGGAGCCTGGCAGGGCCGATAGTTTGTGGGCCGGGGGCCACTGTTGTGATTGTGTATACCATTCATCATGCATATAGAGGAAATTTCTTCATGATTTTACAATGGCTTTAGCTTCGGCCCTACTATTGCTAGATTTCTAAACCTTGCATGGCCCGTGGGGCCTATTTTCGATGGAAATGATTTAAAAAAGGGATTCGGTATCGTTTTAATGGATCTTCTTGGGGTAAAGGAGAATTAAGGATGTTTTATCATAATTTCCAGTTATACTAGACTCGGCGGGGTCAAGCGCTAGACTTGTTTTATTACCACTTCCGGGGTGATGCTAGACTCAGCAGGGCCACGTGCTAGGACTATTTGACTTACTGATTTAGACCTGGATACTCTCCGGGTAGCTTTACTTGGGGAGTTTTGAGATTGCGGGGCATCTAGTAAGTTGGTCGGGGGCCTCCATTGACCCTACCATTCCAGAGCAGGGGCTACATGCTACGAGTACCGGAGGGGGGTATACGGCATAGTAGAGGTATACGGGTGTGATCTTCCATGGATCCCATCTTCTAGGCCTTCTAGGACGCCGGAAGCGGGTAATATACGGTACTACTATCACTCTTGGCTTAGCATGGCATGTCATACCAATCATTTGTGTGAGTTTCCACCCTTGTTTGTTGTTTGTTGATTGTACGCTCTGGTAGTATGGGATGCCGGAGGGTTTTCCTTCACTTGTTTGTGTTCCTTGGGTGTATGGGCGCCCGTGGGACTGTAGGTAGACTTATTGTTACTATTTCGCTCTATTGGTTCCTATTGTGGTTCTTATGATTCCCGATATCATTTAAGTTGTGTTTGGATTCCCGTTGTTAGCTCTTGACTTGAGATTAGTAGGCTCATTTGGGTTATTGTATCTTGTATTCGAGCATGATTATCGCTATCTTTTCTCCACTTTTCTATCCATTGAGGTTACTGGTATACCGCCTACTTTTTGAATCTCTTTTCATTTACTTGTTGTTGCAAGGATCTCGGGTACGTGCTTCTTCTATCAACTATGATGCATATTCTAGTAGCTAGCCATGTGTGTTGTTCTTGCCTGTATCCCTTTCGTGCTAGCTTTTGTGTGCTTATTCACTGCCTTCTGTGACTTTTTATTTCTATTCTGTCTATTACTACTCTTTTATCTTATATGTGCCCAGTCGGCCTATGATACCTACTGGGTACCTTATGCCTCGCATTTGGTGCTCATACTATACTCTACATCTTCTAGTGCAGATCCTAGTGTGGGCCATCACCGTTAGCTCATTGGAGACTCATGCGAGGAGCTGTTTTGGGATATCTTCAGACTGAGGGTGAGCTCTAGTTGATCAGAGCTTAGATTTTAGTTTATCTTTTGTTGTATGTACTCTGCTACCATTCAGAGACATCTGTATATATTATTTTGGATCATTGTACTATACTGATGTAGTTCTGGCTCTATACTATGATACCAGGTTTTGGGGTTTGGTTTAGCTTCCGCGTGTGTATATATATATTCCTGTTATCCATATTTTTTTCTTGTTCCCTTGCTTCCGATTGGTTATATCATTTCTTCCGCTTAACTGTTAGGTAGTAGCCCATTACTAGTCGTTCTGGCTACGGGGATTGGTTCGCCTACTGGGGGGTTGTAGGTTCCATCATGATTGAGAAATCGGGTTGTGACAGCTTGGTATCAGACCTCTAGGTTCACTGGTGTCATCGTTATAGGATCCAATGTCTAGTAGAGTCCTGTGGATCGGGGCAGAGACTTCGTACTCAATCTTCGGGAGGCTTTAGTGACATCTTAGGAAACATGGACTTTTCTTGCTTCTATCTCATGCGTAGTATCCTTGAAGGTTTCTAGAAATCTCACTTATTCTCATTCATTCTTCCACATATGGCTCATACGAGATCGTCGGCATCGTGCGATGATGAGCCTCTGACTCCAGCTAGGGGCCAGGGAGGTCGTAGAGATAGGGGTCAAGGACGTCCCCGAACAGCGGCACCTGCTAGAGCTGCTAGAGTTGAGACAGAGCCCGAGCATGAGTATGAGCTAGAGTTTTCTCCTGAGCAGCGATATGTGGACTCGGGGGAGGCCCAGGTGCGACCAGCACCAGTATCAGCTTCCTTTCCAGCTTCAGCCCCAGCTCAGTCTTCAAATATTCAGGGTTTACTGTTGCAGTTGTTGGGTATGGTTGGAGAGTGGCCTTCTGAAGCAGCACAAACTTCCACTCAGGGGGTAGACCTGGGTGCACCGAGTTCAGGAGTGCAACTTATTTACGGCTCCCCGTACCGAGGTTATTCCGGTCCCTTCAGTTGCACAACCTCTTGCTCCTCGCCCAGTTATAACAGAGATGGAGCAGAAGGCGTTGGGTAGTTTTCTGAGATTGGCACTTCTGAGGTTCACTGGTACTTCTAGAACAGGACCCACATGATTTTATTACTACCTGTGAGGAGATGTTGCGTCATTTGGGGTTATTGGAGACTCACAGGGTTGGCTATACTACTTATCAGCTGGAGGGCCCAGCGAAGTTATGGTAGAGGGCCCAAGTTGCTTACAGATCATCATCGCTACCTCCTTTGACTTGGTCTGAGTTCTATGAGGCCTTCATGTCTAAGTTCTTACCCCAGAGTGATCGAAAGCATCGGAGAGAGGAGTTCACTAGACTTGCTCAAGATACTATGACCATCTCAGAGTACGAGACCCTTTTCCATCAGCTTGATCCATTTGGGTCCATGATTATGCCTACTGAGTCTGACAGAGTCCGTAGATTTGTTTGGGGACTACAAAGAGAGTTTAGAAAGCCTGCAGAGATATTGGTTGCTAGTGGTCGATCATTCCAGACTATTGCAAACTATGTTCGTACTATAGAGGATTTGCGTCACCATAACCCCAGGGCCAAAGATATGAGGCCTCGACATAAGGGTGACTACAGTGGTTTCAGACATGGTGGTAGAGGTTCGAGCTAGTGGGGCCGAGGTTATCATCCACAACAACATCAGGGTCAAACTAGTTGACCGGTTCAAGCTTAACTTCAGTCTTCTGGTTCTCAGTTTGAGCAGGGTAAGAGCAGTCAGCGTAGTCACAGTGGTCAGTCTTCAAGAGGTACTACTTCTGGGGCATTAGGCTGAGGTGGCCACACAGGTTCAATGGGTTTATCTCGGTAGGGTAGGCCGTCAGGGCCTTGCTATGAGTGTGGAGTCAGTGGGCATTTTGCCAGAGATTTCCCCCAGTGGGGCACAGCCTGCTATGAGTGCGGAGTTAGTGGTCATTTTATTAGAGATTGCCCCTAGCGGGGTACAGTTCAGTCATCCGCTCCACCGGCTCAGCCTATTTGCTCAGTTCATCCACCGTCTTGAGGAGGTAGTGGTTAGGGTAAAGGTGGTGCTCCACGGGGTAGAGCAGGTGGTAGGGATGACGGTCAGGTAGGTGGAGATCGTCATCAGTTTTATGTGGTCCCTGGGAGATCGGAGGCAGAGGCCTCAGATGCTGTGATTACATGTATAATTTTTGTATGTCGTCAGCCAGCTTATGCTTTATTTGATCCTGGATCCACTTGTTCATATGTATTTGCCTACTTTCTGCCTTATTTGGGGTTGGCTAGTTAGCCGTTATCTGTGCATGTTTCTTTTTCGACCCCAGTAGGAGATTTTTTAGTAGTGGATCGGATTGTGAGATCTTGTTTGATATCCGTTGGTAATTTGGAGACTTGGGGTGATTTGATGATCCTTGATATGTTAGATTTTAATGTGATACTGGGCATGAACTGGTTATCTCCTCACCGTGCGATTTTGGATTGTTATGCCAAGACCATTACCATAGCCGTGCTCAGTGTATCCCCAATTGTGTGGCAGGGTTCTGTCAGCCACGCACCGTCTGGGATCATCTCTTGTCTTCTGGCTAGGAAGTTGATCTCTCACAGGTGTTTAGCTTATCTAGCATATGTCCGAGATGCTAGTGCTGACCCTTAATATCCTGAGTCTGTTCCTGTGGTTAGAGACTTCCTAGATGTGTTCCCTACTGACCTACCAGGCCTTCCACCTGAGAGGGATGTCGATTTTGCCATTGAGTTAGAGTCGGGCACCAGGCCCATTTCCATTCCTCCTTACCGTATGCCTCCAACCGAGTTGAAAGAGCTTAAGGAGCAGCTCTAGGACTTGTTAGATAAGAGGTTCATTAGACCGAGTGTGTCGCCTTGGGGTGCTCCTGTTTTCTTCGTAAAGAAGAAGGATGGGTTGATGCAAATGTGTATTGATTATCGACAGCTGAATAAGGTGATGGTGAAGAATAGGTACCCGATGTCGAGGATTAATGACTTGTTTGATCAGCTTCAGGGTTCAGCCGTGTTTTCAAAAATTGATTTGAGGTTCGGCTACCACTAGTTGAAGATTAGGGAGGAGGACATCCATAAGACAACATTCATGACACATTATGGCTATTATGAGTTCCTGATGATGTCTTTTGGATTGACTAATGTTCTCGCAACTTTCATGGACTTGATGCACAAGGTGCTTAGCCCATATTGGATATGTTTGTGATAGTCTTCATTGATGACATTATGATATACTTGAGGAGTATGTATGAGCATGAGCAGCACTTGAGGACTGTACTTCAGACTTTGAGAGATCATCGATTTTATGCCAAGTTCTCAAAGTGCGAGTTTTGGCTTGAGTCAGTTGCATTCCTAGGGCACACGGTGTCTAAGGATGGGATTAGAGTTGATCCATGTAAGATTTCAGCGGTTCGTGATTAGCCCAGACCTACTATTCCTACTGAGGTTTGTAGCTTTATTGGGTTAACCGGGTACTGCAGACAGTTCGTTGAGGGATTTTCTTCCATAGCAGCACCCTTGAATATGCTGACTAGGAAGGATGTTCCATTCCAGTGGTTGGATCAGTGCGAGAATAGCTTCCAGAGGCTTAAGGCCTTGTTGACTTTAGCTCCAGTTTTGACTTTGTTGGTCGAGGGTCAGAGTTTCATCGGGTATTGTGATACTTCCAGGGTTGGTCTTGGTTGTGTGTTGATGCAGTAGGGTCTAGTGATTGCTTATGCATCGAGGCAACTGAAGGTTCACGAGTGCAACTACCCCACTCATTACTTAGAGTTGGCGGTGGTAGTTTTCGCGCTCAAGATCTGGAGGCACTACTTATATGGAGTTCATTGTGAGATATTCACCGATCACTGTAGTCTTCAGTACATTATAAGTCAATGAGAGCTGAACTCGAGGCAGAGGATATGGATTGAGTTGATGAAGGACTACGATTTCACTATTCTATACCATTTGGGCAAGGCAAATATGGTAGCAGATGCCTTGAGTCGGAAGGCGATGAGTATGGGCAGCCTAGCTTCACTTTCAATTTCCGTGCAACCGTTGGCCTTGGACATCCAGTCCTTGGCTAACCATTTGGTTAGGCTTGACTTGTCAGATCCTAGCAGAGTTCTTTCCAGTATTGAGGTTCGTTCTACTCTAGTTGATCAGATTCTGAGTCGACAGTTTGAGGATCAGAGTTTGTGTGACCTTCGTGACCAGGTAGTTTGGGGTGAGGCCAGCCAGGATACTTTGGGTTCTGATGGTATTCTGAGGTTTGGTGGTCTACTTTGCGTTTTGAGGGTTGGTGATTTGATTCAGTTGATACCCCGTGAGGCATATTGTTCTAGATACTCCATTCATCATGGTGTGGCAAAGATGTATAGAGATTCGAGACAGCTTTACTAGTGGAGCGGTATGAAGAAGGACGTAGAAGATATCGTATCTCGATGCTTGAACTGTCAGAAGGTTAAGTTCGAGCACATGAGGCCTGGTGGGTTGATGCAGTGACTTCTCATTCCTTAATGGAAGTGGGAAGGATTACTATGGATTTCATAGTTAGGTTTCCTCGTACTTCTCGGGGTTTTGATTTCGTTTGGGTGATTGTGGATCGGCTGACTAAGTCGGCCCACTTCTTGTTGGTTCAGACTTCCTACGATGCTGAGATGTTAGCTCAGATTTACATTCGGGAGGTTGTTCGGTTGCATGGGGTCCAACTTCTATCATTTCAGACCACGGCACTCAGTTCACATCCTAGTTCAAGAGAGCTATACAGAGGGATTTGGGTACAGAGATTCAGCTTAGTACTGCTTTCCTCCCTTAGACTGATGGCCAGTCCGAGAGGACTATTCAGGTCCTGGAGGACATGCTTCGGGCCTGCGTTCTTGACTTTGGAGGTTCATGGGATCAGTTTGTGCCTTTGGCCGAGTTTGCTTATAATAATAGTTTTCATTCGAGCATCGACATGGCACCTTTCAAGGCCTTGTATGGTAGGCATTGCAGATCGTCGATTGGTTGGTTTGATGGTTTAAAGTCCAGACCGTAGAGTACATATTTGCTTAGAGATTCCTTGGACCGAGTTCATTTGATTCAGGATAGACTTAGAGCAGCCGAGAGTAGGAAGAAGAGCTACGCTGATTGTAGACTTCATGCCTTGGAGTTCAGTGTTGGTGACTTGGTATTCCTTTGAGTATCGCCCATGAAGGGAGTGATGAGATTTGGTCGACGAGGCAAGCTTAGCCCCAAGTTTATTGGGCATTCTTCAGAGGGTTGGTAGTGTTGCCTACATGTTAACTTTGCCTCTGATGTTTTCAGCTGTGCACCCAATTTTTATGTCTCGATATTGCACTGGTATATTCCAGATGAGTCTCATGTGTTGCATTGGGATTCGATCAAGTTAGATGAGAGTTTGTCCTTTATTGAGGAGCCGATAGCTATTCTGGCCAGAGATATGGAGAGATTGAGATCTAGGGAGATTTTGGTTGTGAAAGTTCAGTGGAGGCATCGTTCGGTCGAGAAGGTTACTTGGGAGACCGAGACTGAGTTGCGTGCTCAGTATCCTCAGTTGTTTGAGCCTTCAGGTACTCTCTTCTTCTTGACTTTCGAGGACGAAAGTCTTTTTAGTAGTGGATGTTGTGACGACCCTTGCAGTCATCTTCACGTTTACACATTTATTGTACTGTTTGAGCTTTCCTGTAGCAACCCCAACTCATTTATGGCTTGTTGGGACCGGTAGTTTGGTACCCTGGTCGTTCATTTGGTTGTTTTGACTGTTTGCCTATTTTAGAGCCTTAACTTATAATATCATTGACTTTAGTCAACATTCTTAGCTAATGTGCTCGGAATCAAATTCTGATAGTTCCGTTAGCTCCAGAGCGTTGAGTTTGGTCTAGTTGGACCTTTAGTCGAGGCCTGAGAACTTCTGATGTGGGTTTTGTGTTGCTTTTTCTGTTTTCAGGACATTTGGAGTTGAAAGCGTAACTTGGGTCATCTTTCGATGATCGGAGTATCAGATTCAAAATTTGACGATTTAATCAGCTCCGGAATATTGAGTTTGGGTTAGGTAGGTGGTTGGTTCGGGTTCTGGGTGAGCCGGGCTCATTTCGGCTAGTTGGTTAGTTTTAGTTAGCATTGACTTGGGCAACATTTCTCCAAAACAACCTCATATGGAAGTTTCATTGATTTTGTTGAGTCCGGAACGTCATTTTCACTCTATTAGCATTATTGGTTTTTGAATATCGGTTTTTGATTATGCCCGGAATGCCCCATGGAGTTTTTAAAAAGTTGCAGATTTTTAGTGCAGGCCAGGCCTTCAGCGCAATCACGCCAAGTCAGTGCAATCACGCCTCACTGCCTGCAGCCAGCCAGCGCGATAGCGCCCTTCAGGTTCGATGGCGCCTTGGTGCCTGGCTTGCTTTAGCGTTATGGCGCTGTGGCCGTTGGAGCTGACCAATTTTCCAGCACTATATATTTCTGAGTTTTTGTTTTTCCATCCATTTCCCCTTATTTCTCCCAACTCTAGACTCAAAATTCTCTCTACTAAATAGCTCCAAATCAGTTCTCAACCTTGGGGAATTATTTGTTCGTCATTAATCCGTGTTTCTTCAATAATTGGTAAGTCTTCTTCTCCAACCTTTCCTTCTCTTGATTTCTAAAAATCCTCCATTGTTTCTCATGTCCAAAAGCTTGGAATTCTTATAGAATCTGCCCCGTTTGTGATTGCATATCCCTGGGTTCGAGGAACTCACCGCCTTGACTTAAATTCTCTCGTTGAGGTAAGAAATCCTTGCTCAAACTCCGATTTTGTTCTTAAAATTCCTTCTTTAATCCCTCTATTGAGCGGGCTATTTGGAGACTTCTCCTTGGCCAAAATTGCTCATTTTTGGAGCATGTCTTCTTGGCACCATTGTGGACATCGTGCTTTTTTTTTTTGGTTTCGGGTTGCGGGGCCTGCGGGCCATCAGTGACCTAAATTTCGGCCCGACTATTATTATAGCAATATGGGTATCGTTAGACTAGTCTTGATGTGCTATTTATGTTTATGATAGTTTGATTATCAATCAGAGCTTCTCTGAGCGCTTCAGCCTTGGATATTGTCGTGTCAGCAGCTTGTTGTCGAACAACAGGTAGGTTAAGGTCTAAACTCCCTAGACTTAGCATATATCGGATAAAATTGTACTAATTGACATCCTTGGGTTGGGTTATTAGCTTGGCACCATAGAACTTGACCGCTTTTCTATGATTTGTCTTGTTTCTTTCCTCTGTGTATGTAGTATTCTTCTTAGTTTATATTATCACCCTTGTGGTCCTGTGTGGCCTTGTTTTGACTCTGGACCATAGCTGGTGCGCTATTCGAGGGTGTCCATGAGTCCCAGACATTGTTATCGTGATATTATGCTGGCTATCTATGCTGAGAGTGATTGGAGCCTATGCAGGGCCGATAGGTTGTTTGTGGGCCAGGGTCCACTATTGTGATTGTGTATACCATTCATCATGCATATAGAGGGAATTTCTTCATGATTTTACTATGGTTTTGGCTTCGGGCCTACTATTGCTGGATTTCTAAACCTTGCATGGCTCGTGACGCCTATTTTTGGTGGAAATAATTTAAAAAGGGATTTGGTATCGTTTTAATGGATCTTCTTGGGGTAAGAGAGAATTAAAGGATGTTTTATCACTATTTCCACTTATACTAGAATCGGCAGGGTCGAGCGCTAGACTTGTTTTATTACCACTTTCGGGGTGATGCTAGACTAGGCCGTGTGCTAGGACTATTTGACTTACTGATTTAGACCTGGATACTCTCCGGGCAGCTTTACTTTGGGATTTTCGAGATTGTGGGGCATCTAGTATGTTGGTCGGGGGCCTCCATGGACCTTACGGACCAGGGGCTACGTGCTGCGAGTGCCGGAGGGGGGTATATGGCGTAGTAGAGGTATACGAGTGTGACCTTCCATGGATCCCGTCTTCTAGGCCTTATAGGACGCCAGAAATGGGTAACATACGGTACTACTATCACTCTTGGCTTAGCATGGCATGTCATACCAATCATTTGTGTGAGGTTCCACCCTTTTTTTCTGTTTGTGGATTGTACGCTCCGGTAGTGTGGGATGCTGGAGGGTTTGTCTTCACTTGTTTGTGTTCTTTGGGTGTATGGTCGCCCGTGGATTATAGGTAGACTTATTGTTACTATTTCGCTCTATTGGTTCCTATTGTGGTTCTTATGACTCCGGATATTGTTTAAATTGTGTTTTGTTTCCCGTTGTTAGCATTTGACTTGAGATTAGTAGGCTCATTTGGGTTATTGTATCTTGTATTTGAGCAAGATTATCATTATCTTTTTTCCCCTTCTCTAACCATTGAAGTTACCAGTATACCACCTACTTTCTAAATCTCTCTTTATTTACTTGTTGTTGCAAGAATCCCGGGTACGTGCTTCTTCTTTCACCTGTGATGCATATTCTAGTAGCTAGCCATGTGTGTTGTTCTTTCCTGTATCCCTTCCGTGTGCTTATTCGCTGCCTTCTATGACTATTTGTTTCTATTCTGTCTATTACTGCTCTTTTATCTTATATGTGCCCAGTCGGCCTATGATACCTACTGAGTACCTTATGCTTCGCATTTGGTGCTCATACTACACTCTACATCTTCTGGTGCAGATCCTAGTGTGGGTCATCGTCGTTAGCTCATTGGAGACTCATGCGAGGAGCTGTTTTGGGATATCTTCGGACTGAGGGTGAGCTCTAGTGGATCGGAGCTTAGCTTTTAGTTTATCTTTTGTTGTATGTACTCTGCTACCATTCAGAGACATCTGTATATATTATTTTGGATTGTTGTAATTTGTTGATGTAGTTTTGGCTCAATACTATGATACCAGATTTTGGGGTTCGGTTTAGCTTCCGCGTGTGTATATATATATTCCTGTTATCTATCTTTTCTTCTTGTTCCCTTGCTTCCGCTTGGTTATATCGTTTCTTCCGCTTAACTTTTAGGTAGTAGCCCATTACTAGTCATTTTGGGCTATGGAGATTGGTTCGCCTCCTGGGGGTTGTAGGTGTCATCATGATCGAGAAATCGGATTGTGACATTTATTAATTTAAAATATATATTTTTGTGTTAAAATAATTTTTGTTGTAAAAAAGCCAAGTGACTAGTTCTCAAGATGCCACTTGGCTTAACCACAATGCATACTAACCTCCTTTTAATAATATATTTATTTGGTTGAAATATAAATTTTCACTTTTAATTAATTTTCACACCAATTTCATTTTTTGGTTGAAATATAAAAAATAATTGATATTATTTAATTGAGATAATATAGATTTTCCATAATCAACTTTCTTAATTTAAGAAATCATATTAATTAGTGATTATTGTTTCAATTCAAAATTTGAATTTTGAATTAGAGTTGAAAATGATAAAATAGTTGTCATTTAATAATATAGATTTTTTTTTTGTTAAAATAATTTTTGTTGTAAAAAAGCCAAGTGGCTAGTTCTCGAGATGCCACTTGTCTTAACCACAATGCATACTACCCTCCTTTTAATAATATATAGATTTCATTTTTTTGGTTGAAATATAAATTTTCACTTTTAATTGATTTTCACACCAATTTCATTTTTTTGGTTGAAATATAAAAAATAATTGAGATTATTTAATTGAGGTAGTATAGATTTTCCATAATCAATTTTCTTAATTTAAGAAATCATATTAATTAGTCATTATTGTTTCAATTCAAAATTTGAATTTTGAATTTTGAATTTTGAATTAGAGTTGAAAATGGTAAAATAGTTGTTATTTAATAATATAGATTTTAGTTTTTTTAATTTAAAATAATTGTTTTTGTGTTAAAATAATTTTTGTTGTAAAAAAACCAAATGACTAGTTCTCAAGATGTCACTTGGCTTAACCACAATGCATACTACCCTCCTTTTAATAATATATAGATTTCATTTTTTTGGTTGAAATATAAAAAATAATTGAGATTATTTAATTGAGGAAATATAGATTTTCCATAATCAACTTTCTTAATTTAAGAAATTATATTAATTAGTGATTATTATTTCAATACAAAATTTGAATTTTAAATTTTGAATTAGAGTAGAAAATGGTAAAATAGTCGTCATTTAATAATATAGATTTTATTTTTTTAATTTAAAATATTTTTTTTTGTGTTAAAATAATTTTTGTTGTAAAAAAGCCAAGTGACTAGTTGTCAAGATGCCACTTGGCTTAACCACAATGCATACTACCCTCCTTTTAATATTAGATAGATAGTTTATTTTTTTGTTAAAATATAAAAAATAATTGAGATTATTTAATTGAGGTAGTATAGATTTCCCATAATCAACTTTCTTAATTTAAGAAATCATATTAATTAGTGATTATTGTTTCAATTCAAAATTTGAATTTTGAATTTTGAATTAGAGTTGAAAATGGTAAAATAGTTGTTATTTAATAATATAGATTTTATTTTTTTAATTTAAAATAATTTTTTTGTGTTAAAATAATTTTTGTTGTAAAAAAACCAAATGGCTAGTTCTCAATATGCCACTTGGCTTAACCACAATCATACTTGTCACGATAAAAAATCGGGCCATGATGGCGTCTACGTAACCCCCAAGTAGACAAGCCTAACCCAAACGTGCGGAAGACAATAAATAATAATTAAACTAAAGAAAGCGGAAGATATGACAAAAAGATAGGGCCAATAGCATAAATACATACCATCGTACAAAATATACAAAAGAAGGCCCTAAAGTGACCAACGAGACAAAACAGACTCGAGAACCAACCCGGAACTGGTGTCACTAGTACAAGATCGACTAAAGTAAGGAGTAGTTATACAACAGGTGCTGTCTATACAAAATACAACATAAAGACAGAATGTACAAGATGGAAAGCATGTAAAGTCTCCAAAGCGCCGGGAGCTCACCGCGATCCGAACAGCAACGGGTCTCGAACGACAGGAGATCAGCGAGGGTGGCTCGTACTAGGTGATGCATCAGAAAAAGAGATGCAGAGTGCAGTATGAGTACCAAGACAATGGGTACTCAACAGGCATCATAGGCCGATCGAGCGCAGAAAGATAACATATATAAATAGATTACAGGAAAGCAGCTAACTATACAGTGATCCACCTAAATCTAGTTATAGAGCCAGAGACATGCCAATAAACAAAAAGAGAAAGGGAAACAACATCAAGCCAAACCAGAGTCAATCCACATGCCAAAGCAAATGTAATGTGATGCACGATGATGCATATATGAATGCAATATAATATAAACCCGGAATACCGCATCGGGCACCCGGAATACCGCATCGAACTATGCATATATATATATGAAATAATAAAATACCCGAAATAATGCATTGGGGATCTGAAATACCGCATCGGACTAATATGTATATAAATGAGAAAGTAAAATATCCAGAATAATGCATCGGGGGTCTGGAATACCGCATCGGACTATAAATTTATATACAGAAAGTAGTAGTTCCTCTTTTCCTCTCAAAAACCAAGGTGATACTCAAAATAGCTCGATTTAATCCGAAAAATCATCACAACAATAGTATAGCCTATTTTCAAACAAAAACCTTCAAAAATCGTTCTCTTACTGTACCAATGATATGCTATGCGATATGAGTATGAATGTTACACACAGAGGGAATCCACATCATCAGATCAAACAGGGCAAGAATACCCTCCAAAACAAGAGAACTGACCTAGAATCTGTCCCAATCCTAGCCATGGCCTCGGGCCCATAGTTACACACAATGATAGAATAAAGCGGTAAGGCGGAAAATAAAAGCGGAAAACAATGGACAAACTCTATTCTACCTCTAAAGCCTCCTAAAAGAATGCTAAGGGTCTTAGACTAGTCACACAAAAGAAACAAGCTCCTAGGCTAAGGATAATATACAGTCCTAGTGCTAAAAACCCGAAATGGCCAATTAACATAATAACCAGGATTAAAGCCTAAAGTCCATCTAAAGTTCAACCTAGCGTTCCAGTAACATATAAATATATAAGACCTAGCTAACTCAGTCTAGAAGGTAAACTGCAGCCTACCTCGGGGACGAACTTCAAGCACGAACCATCACTCGTGTGACTTTCCCTTCTGAACGGCCTAAGAAAGCTGCCATGCTATCAAAAACAAAAACTAGGTGTCAAGACGAGAAGAATGACACACATATTGATATAAGAAAAAATCGGGTCAAAAGTGGGGTCGAAAAATGACCCTCGGAGCCCGCACAACAAAATAGCAAAAAAAATTCACAATTATGCTTGCGGTGAGTCAAGGAACCTATGCCCAAAATTTGGGCGCGAACGGAGTTCGTTTCGGGGCCCAAAATAGCCCCAAAGTGCTACAAATTCACGGGATTTGAAACGGAAAGCTCAAAAATTTAGAGGCGGGGACCTACCTCAACAAGAGAAACATGCTACGGAGCTGAGTTGAACGAGTTTATGAGTATGCAGTCCCCAAAAATCAGATTCCACAAGAATCCCCAAAATCTAAGAATTTAACAACGAGGGAATTTAGCAGGACATTTACGAGAAATTCCATGGAATGAGGAGAGGGGTGACTAGGGAACTTACCGGGTGAAGGAAATTATGCAAGGATGCTGGAAATGTTGAGCTTGGGAGCCTACAAATGGAGTTTCTCAGATTTTTGGAGAAGAAAATGAAGTTGGAACTTTAACTGCCAGGGGTCCTTCATCATGATCGCGACAGGACCCTCGCATTCGCGGAGAACAACTTGCCCAACCATTACGTTCGTGATGGTCCAGGTCGCGTTCGTAAAGAGGAAGCTGAGCTGGGTCCCAGTCGGCTACATCGTGAACGCAAAAGAACCCTTCGCGAACGCGATGGTCAAGAAACAAGACCATCACGAACGCGATGGTGTCCCCGCGATCACGAAAAGCAAAGTTGTCTGCAACTTAATGCAACAACACGCAAAAACACCAAGTCCAAAAATCTTTCGACGGACCCTCGGGATTCATCCGGAACCCCGTGAACACAAATCAACAATGCTACCCTACCTGAAACGATATTTCAAACTCAATGAAATCGGAAAAACTCCTAGAGGATATTGTTTTAATGAAAAGTGGGCCCCACGCCCAAAACTAACTCAAAACTCAAAACTCAAAAATGAGTCCGAAAGCCTCGGGATCGAAACCAAAGCTCCCTCTAGTGCAAAGTCAATATTTCGGAGCTAACGGTGCTGACAAAATTTCCATCCGAGGCCGTCTTCTCTGAATGTTGACCAAAGTCAACCCTACCAACCAAACTGACTTCAAAACACATAAAACCAAATTGAAAGCACTCAGACCCAAACCAATGGTCCCACTAGACCAAAATCCCCATTCTGGAGTGAAAGGAACTATCAGAATTTGATTCTGAGTGCATTTTCCAAGAAAGTTGACCAAAGCCAAAGATTTACCAACCTTAAGTGTTAAAATAGGGAAATGGTCATAACAACCTAACGGACAGCCCGGGCACGGGACCGTCAGTCCCAACAAGTCATAAATGACCTATAGCCACTGAGAGAAAGCTCGAAACACAGAAAAAGCATGGAAAATGGAAAATGACCTAGAGGGTCATTACAACATCCACTACTAAAAGAACTTTTGTCCGCAAAAGTTAGAAAAAAGATAGTACCTGAAAACTCGAAAAGGTGAGGATAATAGGTCTGCATGTCGGTCTTGATCTCCCAAGTAGCCTCCCCGACAAGAAGATACCTCCACTGAACCTTAACTGATGGAGTCTCCTTGGACTTCAACTTCCTAACCTGCCTGTCCAAGATAGCAACAGGCTCCTCCTCGAATGCCAAAGACTCGTCTAACTGAATCGACTCCCACTGAAGCACGTGAGACTCATCCGAAATATATCTCCGCAACATAGAAACATGAAACACCGGATGAACACTAGAAAGAGCAGGAGGTAAGGTCAACTCATAAGAAACCACTCTAATACGGCGAAGGATCTCAAATGGACTAATAAACCTCTGACTGAGCTTGCCCTTTCTCTGGAACAACATCACACCCTTCATGGGCGACACCCAAAGGAACACGCTGTCACCAACCATAAACTCAAGATCTCAAACTCTCTAGTCAGCATAACTCTTTTGCCTGCTCTGGGTAGTACAAAGTCTCTACTGAATAACCCAAACTCTATCCATAGAATCACGAAGCAAGTCGGTACCCCATGATCTGACCTCGAAAGAATTGAAACAACCCAGCAGAGATCTGCACCGCCTACCATATAAAGCCTCAAACTGAGCCATCTGAATGCTGGAATGGTAGATAATATTATATGCCAACTCTGCTAAGGCTAAACACTGGTCCCACTAACCCCCGAAATAAAAAACACAGGCTCACAACATATCCTCCAGAACCTGATGGTACGCTCTGACTGGCCATCTGTCTGCGGATGAAAGGCAGTACTAAGCCTCAACTCTAGTACCTAACTCTCTCTGAATAGACTACCAAAAGTGCGAATATAACTGAGTACCTCAATCGGAAATGATAGAAATTGGCACCCCATGCAAATGGACAATCTCTCGAATATAGATCTGGGCCAACCTCTCAGATCTGTAGGAAGTTTGAACTGGCAGAAAGTGAGCAGAATTTGTGAACCTGTCCACGATAACCTAAATAATATCAAACCTCCGCAAGGTACATGGAAATCCAACTACAAATTCCATGGATATACGCTCTTACTTCCACTCCGGAATGGGTAGCCTCTGTGATAAACCACCTAGCCTCTGGTGCTCGAACTTCACTTGCTGACAGTTCAAGCACCTGGATATGAAAGCCGAAATATCCCTCTTCATCCCACACCACCAGTAGTGCTACCTCAAGTCACGATATATCTTAGCTGCCCCGGGATGAAAGGAATATCTAGAACAGTGAGCCTCTTCCAGTAACAATCTGACCAAGTCACCAACTCTAGGAACGCAAATACGACCCTCGATCCTCAGAACACCCTCTGAATCTAAAGTCGCCTTCCTAGCCTCATTTGATTGGATCATTTGAAGCAATTTTTAACTCAAGCATATGGTGATATCTTGCTTTGAACACATCCTTTTCTTCTCTACATTGGTGCATGCACCCCCAAACTTAGGTTTTTTCCTATGTTATCATTTCAATTCCCCCCCCCCAAAAAAAAACTTAGGATTTTAGCCTATGTTTCACTTTCGACCATCATGGAGGATGGGTGCAAGAATTAAGGTTCCAAAAGGTCAAGGTATAAGGTGCCAAAGAAAAGTCACAAGCTCAACGGGGTTCACTAGGATCAATGTAAAGGGAGGTCAATTTGGGTGAAGTGGCTAATCAAAAAAGGCCTAAGGTCATTTTCCAAGCTCGGTGACATCTAGGATTTTTCCTTGAATCACATTCGGGGAAATTTCTAGACAACACATGCACACAAGAATTAAGTATAGCCTTACCACACAAGGCATCACAACACAAGAATTTTCACAATGACTCTCCAAATAAATTGGACAAATGACTTTTGACAAGCTATTTCGAGTTCTTTACACACTCATTTGTGAATCGACCAAGCCAAAGAAGGAGTGTGCAAGTCATGACAAGAGAATGGTTTACTCAAAATCATTTTTCCTCCTTCCTTCAATTTTAAAAAACCTCTTGCCAAGTTTTTTTTTGGTGGGCCCATTTCGAGACAAGCAAAGCACGAACTCAATTTAAAACTAAAACTTGGCATTTTTACTTAAGAAAGTCGCCTCTCAATCTATTATAGAGAAACACCAATCGGGTTTGACACAAAAATAACAAAAGAAGAAAAACATTTTGCTCCTTGAGAAAGAACCGTGGTATGAAGAAAACCCTTGGAGTTTATTCACTAATCTACTATTAACAAGGAGACTACAAATTAAGCAATTTAAGCAACCCCAAACTTAACGAAACATTATCTTCAATGACACATGAGTTTAGGAGAAAATAGTACTCCCTGGGGTGAAAAGCATATGGGTTGGGGCAAAACGCCCTAGCATTCGCACAAGCATGTGAAGATGTTGGTACCAGTGGTCTGCCTGCCACAGTGCAAAAGGGAGTGCGATGTGCTAAATGAGAGGTGTGAAATGCCCTAACTATCGCATGTCAGGTTGAAATTATTGAGGAGCTGCCAGTGTTCTAGTTGGTTATGCAAAATGGCATGCGATGCATACAACGAATGATGCAGCCCGCATGCCAATCGCATGTCATAGTCCTAAAACTTGTCAATTATTACCAGTGTTCTGTCTCCGCCATGCAAATTTTGATGCGATGCACGTAATGTAATATGCGATCGCATGGCCCAACATATGTGGTATCAACTGTTAGAGGTTGAATCTATTGTGAAGGGGGTTGACTTGTGCAAAGCACACTTCTCAAAGTGCATTTCGCCTGTTAAGTGCCTTAAGAGGCTAGATGCCCAATAAACACTCCAACACCCTTAGCTTGGTTCCTACCTATAAACTTTAACAAAAAACACACACAAAGTAACACCAAAAGAGAAATATATAAAATAAAGGTAAATTATTAGGTTGCCTCCTAAGAAGCGCTTGGTTTAATGTCACAGCTCGACGATGGTACCTTTCACTCAAGGTTTGTAGAGGTAAATTGCTTCTAAGAATGCGACCTCTTACGATATACCCAAATACTTCTTGACTCGTTGCCTATTGACACATTGATCCATCTTCACCCTCCAACTCTATTGCTCCATTTGAAAAGAATTGAAACACTTTGAAGGGGACAAACCATTTTGATTTTGATTTCCCCAGAAAAAGTCAGAGTCTAGAGTTAAACAAAAGCACCCAATCTCCCGAAGAGAATTCTCGCTTAAGAATTTATTGATCATGGTAATTTTTCATGCGAGCCTTGTAGAGTGAGGCATTTTTAGAAGCTCACATCCAAAACTCATCTATTTTGTTAAGGTCCTCAACTCTCGCATGAGCGGCTTTTTCCTAGTCCAAATTTAGTTTTTTCAAAGCCCACATGGCTTTCTGTTCTAGTTCCACCGGGAGATGACACCCTTTTATGAAGCCCATATTGTAAAGGAACATTCCAATTGGGGTTTTGTAGGCTGTCTTATAGGCCCATGGTGCATCATCCAACTTCAGGCCCAATTCGTTCTATTGACATTTACTGATTTTGTAAGGATGGACTTGATTTCCCTGTTGGACACCTCAACTTGCCTACTTGTTTGTGAGTGGTAGGGGGTAGCAACTTTATACTTGAATCTATACTTTTCAAGTAGAGCATTAAAAAATTTGTTGAAGAAGTGGGATCCCCCATCACTAATGATGGCGTGGGGGTGCCAAACCTAGCAAATATATGCTTTTTGAGGAAAGTTGTGATGATCATTCCTTCATTGTTTGCCAACACCACAACCTCTACCCACTTGAAAACATAGTCAACAGCTACTAGAATGAAAGTATTCCTACATGAACTCAAAAATGGCCCCATGAAGTCGATGCCTCATACATCGAATAGCTCAACCTCAAGGATTGGCGTCAATAGGAGTTCATGGCATTGAGGCACACCCCCTTCGCGTAGACATTTGTCACATTCCTTCACTAAATCATGGGCATCTTGAAAAAGTATCAGCCAATAGAACCCACTTTGTAATACCTTTGAGTAAGGTGAAGTCATTGTTCAAAAATATCAGCGGTGTTTGAATGATCAGAAATTTCATTAGGGAGAATTAGTCACTTGAGCCAAATGCAATCCTCACCTTAGCCCTAGCCAATATCGTAACCCGCAAGTCCTTATTGATTCCGAGCTTGGTAACTCTACATTAGTGGCGAATTACATGAAAGGCAAGCCTATGGTTCAATATGTGTGCACCTGAAATTACTTGAGAGAGTGAGAGTCTTTTTGGTTCTCTTATAATCCCTTGTATTGTGAATTGCATGTTTGTGAGTAGGATTCTCTCTTATGGTGAGTGGCATCATATACTCGAATTGAAACATGAAGTCTCTATTTTAATTGAGAGGAATGAATGAGACAAGTTGTGTGGTGAATCTCTAGGCAAACCTTGATGGTCCATGCCAATGACTTGAGAAGCTTAAATTTTTGTTTTGAATGACAAATTCCCTTGATTTGAATGAGAAATGAAATCCCTTTGATGAATGTTTTGAAATGATCAATTTCCTTGAGAATGTGGTGGTCCAAATTGAGATGAGCATTGTAGTCGAGTCTTTTAGTTTGAGTCTTTTTTGTTAGTTATTTTTCCTAGTTTTTAGAGTAGAGTAATTCTAAGTGCAACCCATGTGTTTTAGAGCATATTCAATCCTTACTTTGTGAGTAGCTTGCTTGAGGACAAGCAATAGTTCAAGTTTGGGGGATTTGATAAGTTGGTAATCTACCAACTTATTGAGCCTTTATTCATGAATTATTGCTATGCTTTGATAAGATTTAGAGGCATTTATGGCCTTTATTGATGCAATTACAGGTACTCATGGTCACAAGTAGAAAATAAGGATATGGACCCAAAAGAACTCAAAAGGAGTTGAAGTGTAAAGGTGATCAAAAGAAAAGAAGGATCTGCTGAGAAGTGTGGCCACCGTGTGACACGCACAATGGCTGGTGTAGTCCACACCTCCCTTTGCATGACACTCGAACTCAAACCAAGTCACTGGTATGCTGGAATAGAGCCTTGCGATGCGCACAATGTGTGGTATGACCTTACGTCGTGCCGCATGTTGCATCACATGTCTCTCGAAGGGTATTTTATCAACTTTTATGTGATGATTTGGGAACCTTCTAAAATTCAATTTGGGCATTGTACTTAATAGTTTTGAACAATTTTGAGAATATTGAATAGTTTTCCATAGAGAGAGGTTCCCAAGGAAGATAGAGGTGTGCTTGCTAGTTCTCTTCTTCTACCTTGTGAATCCACCATTATTATACAAATTGAGCTTGGATATTGGATATTGGATATTATCATACAATGAATCGAAATTTGAATTACCCAATTGGTATAATCTCTTATTTCCTTAGCATGAGTGACTAGTTTCTTTGTCTAGGGGTATGTGTATGATGGGTATTTGAACTTGGGTATGGGTCTTGTTTAATTGTGCTTATTATTACTAAATTGATATGGGTCTATTGGATTCTCCAAGTTTTAAATCTTAAATTGATGGTTGCAAACATTGATTACCCACTTGGTTGTGTTCTTGCTTGAAAGATGAGTTCATGATTTTGGATGAGAATTCTATAGTGGGTACTTGGGATTTCCACCTAGATTGAGTCCAGAAATAGCTTAATCAACAAAAAACACCTATTTAAGAGTCTAAGCTAGAAATAGTATGACTTCCCCAAGCTTGTATTGGTTGTTTTGTGTTAAATCCATGGTGCTTGAATAACGACCATGGGAAATATGTTTGGAAGATCGAAAGATTGACAAAAAAATAACTATAACCAAATCTACCCATATCATTTATTAAGAATTTTCATAATTAAAGAAGCACCCTAACCCATGTTTGAATCCCATCGGGAACATACCCCTAGTCGTCCTCTCATTTGATATAAACCAGTTGCTTACTTTACTTTCTTGTTCGAATTGCGATTGTCACAGATTCCTAATTCCCTGTTTAGCCCCTATTTTACTTTTTATGCTATTTGAACAATTACTTTATTCTTGATTGATATACGATAATCTCTTGGCGACTCTTCATAACTATTCTCTTTGGGATCGACTCCGACTCTTGTCGGGAATATAAATTTTATTTTGCTCTGACGATTGCAATCACCTCCTGTGGGAGAGTGTGTTTGAGTGTTATCAGTGTACAGTTAGTATATTGATGTATGAGTTAGTATGATAGATCATGATAGTAATAAAAGTAAATTCAATGGCAAGTGTGAGAGTGAGGTGGGCATAGAACCATGATGTGATGTAACTATTTAAGTTGATGACTTCTTTAGTGTTATGATACTATCTTGTGACTTATATGGCTTGTTCTCAGACCTTGTTGACTTGATTCTTAAGTGATTATTTGTTGAGTAGACTACTTGCTATGTGTTGAAGTCCTATCTACTTGTTGTTTGATTTATTTGTATACCTATTTTAAATTGGGTCGGCCTATGATGTCTACCAGTACATAGTAGTCTGTTCTAAATTGGGTCAACCTATGGTGCCTACTAGTAAAAAGTGGTTTGTACTGATACTACCCTGTACTCTTCTTTTGTTAAGTGCAGGCCGTGTTCCAGAGCTCAGACGCGACATCATCTCTAGCTGTGACAATTGATTTGATCCAAGGGTTAACACTACATATTCAGTCTGCTATGGATCTTCGTATTGGTTCTTGTCCCTCTTTCAGACAATGAAATTATTCTTTATTTTATTAGATTTTGGATATCTTAGACATGCTTTTGGATTAGAGTTCTTGTACGATGACTTTTGGGTCTTGGAAAATGTGATAGTTGAATATTTTTGCACTTGATTTTGTTAGTTTTTGACTATTTCTCATTATTAAAGAATTGGTTTTATTATTATATTGTCTAAAAATAGCTAATTAACTAGGTTAATTTTTTGGTTAGATGGTTCTCCCATTGGAGAATTAGTATGGGTGATCCACTCACAGCCATTTGGGTCGTAACAAAGTTGGTATCAGATCCCTGGATTCATCAATTTCATTATATAAGAACATGTCTAGTAGAGTCTCGTAGAATAGTACAGAGATGTCCGTAATCTTCAGGAGACTATAGGGCACTAGGAAAACTCAACTTCTTCTTTCCTTCGTGCTATTACTTGATCAGCATGACCACTACCTCTGTTAGACTGGTTTCCACCTCTACCTTCCTGATGAACACCATGCCCACCCTGTGGATGACCTCTACTATAACCATTGCCTCATTTGTTGGCCAAAGCCGGCGCTCGAGAAGCCTGGTGCTGGCCTGACTGACCATCTTATTAATACTTGGGAAAATTCCTCCTAATTTAATGGCTTCACTGCACTCATAGCAAAGTCGATACAAAATAGGTTGTTGTGTTGAAGCAGAAGTAGAAAGATAACCACCAAAATCTGGAGAAGGTTGGCTGGCCCCTGATGAACCCCCAGTTGACACCGACATAGATGACTGGATAGGCTGTGCAGAGTACCCTTGTGAACTCTGACCCCTAGAATATGAACCACTAAAGTTGCGCTTTGTTCAGGAATTCTTTGATTCAACTTTTGCATAACTTCCTTGTCTCACAACCTCAAAACTCTTCACAAACTCAATCACCTCCTGAAAGGACCTTCCAGAGGATACCATCTATAAAGATGAAATCTGGAGATCTGTGTTCAACCCTTTGATGAAACAACGAATTTGTTCCTCCTCAGTATTTATCAACTGCAACGAAAAATGGGAGAGAAAATAAAATCAAGCCACAAAGGCTACAATTGATAACTATCCTGATTGATACTAGTGTACTCATCTGTCTTTTTATCCCTCAAGGTATGTGGGACATACTTCTCCAAAAACATTGAATAGAACTGATGCCAAGTCAATGAAGGTGACTCAGCAGTCCTACAGTCCACATAGGCTCTCTACCACATCTTAGCATCACCCTGAAGCTAGAAGGTGACGACTCCACCCTATATCTCTCAACTATCTCCATATTATAAAGTTGCTCATGGAAGTCGATGATAAACTTGCACGCATTCTCATATTCAAAACCATGGAAGACCAGAGGCTTTATCTTGACAAACTTACAAGATAAATCATTCTCATCTCTAGTCATCGCTGGACCTGCTACTTATCTTAGAAAGATACCTATCTCAGAAGCCTCATCCATCGGAGGAGCTACGGCAGCAGCATGCTGCACTCCTAGATGCTACACTACAAGATTTGTAGGTGTATCCCCGGTCCCTGCTAACCCACTCAAAAATCTCAAAACATGTTGAATCATAACCGAAGACATCTGAATCAATGTTGGACCTCCCTGAACCGGTGCTGCCTCATTCTCCTGAATTGGTATTTCTTCATCCTTTGCAACCTCAGGAAGATGCTCTTATGGGGGAGGAGATACTGACCTCTCCTAAGCCTACCCTGCAGCTCGAGCCCTGCCCTGGAGGCCGCTGCTATTCTTTTCCTACATCTTCCTCTTCTTATCTATCCTATGTAATGAATTGCAGCCCCAACGATTGGTTCAGGCACCTTTACCCTCGTTTTTAATGCACGTGTTATCACTATCAACGAGAATAAGAGAAAAAGAGGTCATATGCCAATTTGGATCACCAAATACCAATTGGAACAATAGTACTCAGCCCAGTAGGGGTGGTGCACAAACGAGTGATAGGGCCCATTTCTATGCATTTCAATCATGACTCTCTGGGTCATTTCCTTGTTTTTTGTGCTTTTTCTGCATTTCGAGCTTTCCCAAAGAGGCTACAAGTCATTTATGACTTTCCGAGACTGATGATTTAGTTCCCAGGTAGTTCATTTATATGTTAAGCCTATTTTACTATTTTGCAACTCTTAAAGCTGGTAGAGTTGACTTTGGTCAACATTCGGAGAAGACGGCTTTGGATGGAAATTCCATCAGCATTGTTAGCTCCAGAACATTGACTTTTGGCTATAAGTACCTTTGGTTTGTGTTCCGAGACTTTCAGACTCATTTTGGGCCATTGGATTCCTTTTTGGTTAAAGTTGGTTATTAGGCGTGGGGCTTACTTTTTATTGAAACAATCTACGTTGGGGATTACATCAATTTCATTAAGTCCGGAATGCCATTTTTGGTAGGGTAGCATATTTGGTTTGTGTTCATGGGGTTCCAAATGAATCCATTAGGTGTAGTCAGAGGATTTTGAGGTGTTTTATTGCAGCTAGTGCTACTGGTTCTGGTGTGGCACATCTGCATGCCGGGGGTGCACCTGCACTGCCGCCCTTGTGATCACCAGCCGCACCTACGGCCTTGGGTTTTGTTGACAAGGGGTGACCTTGTGCTCCTTGTACCACCCCTATGGTGCCGTCTTTGCAGCTTATGCGCCGCACCTGTAGCGCTAGGGTCTTCTTAAACCTCCGCCCTTGCGGTGGTATGGACGCAGCAGCGTCGCTGCACCTGCATCATTGTGGATGCAAATGTGTTGATCGTTGACATTTTTAAATGAACTTCTTCTTCTTCATTTCATATCACTTTCAAACTCTTTCCTTCATTCTCTAGAGCTCAGTTAAGTAGGTGAAATTGCCAATTCTTGATGTTTCCAAACTTTCTCGAGGTAATTCTTATCCCCTCGTTGTTCCAGTGCATGTTCTACCTGTTTTGATCCTTTTCGGGTAAGGACGTGAGAAAAAAGTGACATGTTTATTGAAAAGTTCATTTCGAAAATCTAATTAAAGTTCCAAAACATTCTCAATATAAAGCAAGAGTCGCCACTTAATTTTTATAAAGTAAAAACCAAGAAAAACTTATAAGAATTTTAAAAATCCAAAACAGATAAAGACTTTAAAAATTAAGAGATTAAGGGTAAGGGTTCAAGTTAATACTCTTGGAAGGGTGTTAAGGCACCAAGAGTATCCCATCCGCTAACTCGCGGTTGCCCGGGCTCGTTAAAAAAACTAACTTGTCGACTAACTTTTGAAAACGGATTGATTTTTTTATGAAAACGCTGTTTTTAGAAATAATTGATTTTAAAGAAGATAGTTACGAAAGAGTCGTTTTACAAAAGACAATATATGGAAGAGTTCATTTTTACACATAGGGAAAACATAGTTGACATTTAAAGAACAACAGTAATTAACATAAAAAAAAAGTTTAAACAAAAATTTCAATTTCGTTTGGGGATAATTTAGCTAAGTTTTACCAAGTCGGTCCAAATTATACAATTAATACTAATTAACAATTAAAGATATATAACATAAAAAATTAAGGACTATTAAACTAATACTGTCCTAATTCTAGTGTGTGGGCCCTCTTTAGGCCCACCGCCATTTTTCACTTTGGACTTAGTCCATTTTTTCAACTTTCAGCCCTTTTGGGCTACTGCTGCTGCTGAACATTGTGGGCTTGGCCCATTTTTATTTATTCAGTCCATTTGGACTTTTCTGCTGATGTAGCGCTTGGACTTGGCCCATTTTCTTCTTCAGCTGCTTCTCTTTCTTTTCAACAACTCGGCCCTTTTGGGCTTAATCAAGCTGGACCAAACGGACAGTGTTGGGCAAGGCCCAACTGGAAGATGCAATGAGGAATTTTAGGAGACCAATTGGACTCCACCAGATTTTTATGCATGAAAAGTAAATAAAATAAGTATTAGAACATGTTTGAATAAGATAAGCAGGAGTAATTAAGCAATGATAATTGAGCAATGTGCAAATTTCGTACTTAAAAGATATATTTCCTAACAGTTAATTCACAGCACTAACAGAAACTCATACACAATTGAAACATGTGATATAAGATACCAAGTCACAAATTTATCACCTGAGGATTATACTACTAAGGTCACAGTATTTCCTACTTGCAAATACCAACAAAGATCATTCTTTTGAACTCATACGTTTCCAGAAATCAAAGGGAGTAGAGGGATAGATTCAAATAGAGAATGTATACTCAGATGCACAAATTTGAAGAGAAATGTGATATGATATCATAGAGGCACAATTCATCCTCAAATATACTCATCCCACTTAACCATTCTTAACTTTCAAACATTAAACAATTAACATGCTAAATGCAGATTTTTAGTCACAAAAAGGGACCTTTTGAACAGTTTTAACACAGGTCATTTAAAGCATGAAAGACTATGCTAAAGAACCTAGTCTAGACATCACACATTAACAAAGAGACAATTCAAGTAGGCTGGACAAGTTTTAAACATTAATCACTAGCATAACTGGTGGAAAATTACATGAGAACTCAGGATTCAAATGTTAAACTAGACTTAGGCAAATTTTAAGCCATAATTAATAGGCTCACACATTGTCATTTTAGCATGTTCAAATCAGTAAAGGAAAGAGGAAGGGAGCAGGGATGAGATAATGAAATCAGGGGAGAATGAGGAAAGAGCTGAACAATCAGTAACCATTCTAACATCAAGTCCAAAATCTGTAGTATGTTCATGTCACACATGACAAACAAAGAATCAATGGAAGTCATGAAGTTTTAAAAGGACATAGTGTTCAAACTTATCACAAAAATCAACCTAAACATGAGAGAACAACACTAGAACTTAACCAATTCATATACATAAGACCATTTTTAATATAGGTAAGACTGTGAAGGGAAAGGGGAAGAGGAAAGCAGAATCAATGACAAGTTGAGGGAAATAGGGGAAATAGGAAGGGGTTTGAGCATTCTTATATCAGTAAACAAGTATAAAATCCATGCTCATAGTATTTACATGTCATACAGTTTAAACAAAACCAGTGGAACTATGGAAAATCAGTACTCAAAGTTCACCTAAACATCACCCTAAACATGAGAAAATAACACTTAGTAATTCATGTACACCGGTTGATATCACACATAGCAAGAAACAGTAAAGGGAAAGAAGAAAATAGGACAAGAGTAAGACCAAAGAAACTAAGGGTAAACATGAGAGGGTCAAGTGTTTATTAATGAACAAAACCAATTCTAAATTCCAACAACAGATTCATACTCATTTAGATATCACATAGGTCGAACAAAGTTAGTAAAAACCTCATGATTTACTAAGAGAAATCAATGTTCCAAGTTAACCTAAACATGAGAGGATAACACTAGGCAGAATCAATAGGCAAAATAGGGGCATGATCATGACAAAGGGGTTGGGGAAAAACAAGAGCAAAATCAAACATTTCATGAACAAAATAGGACAGGTTTTACATCATAGCATTCACATCATTTAGTAACAAATTTGACTACAAATTTGCACTTACATCTACTGTTCTAACAAATCAAACATAGCCAGTGGAGACCATGATGTTTCTAAATGAAATCACTAATTAAACTTACCATAACAATAGTCTAAAATCAAAACACATATCCTTAAGCTAACAAACAAGACCATAAATCCAGATTTATTCGACTTGAACATTACATAATGTAAAAAGGAAAAGAAAATAGTAAAGAGAAGAGGGTGAGGGGTATACCTTTTTTTAGGGCAGCAACTTGTAACCTTGAACCTCACCGGAAAGTCTCACCACCACTGGATTAGTAGCAAACTTGTTAGAACTCGAATTTTTAGTGTTTATTTTCCAAGCTAGCTAACCATTTTCGTGAGGTTAGAGAATCGATTCTCCAGAACCCCCAATATTTCCCCAAAATCAGTTGGTTAAGATGCAGCTAGGGTTTTTTTTATAGGAGTAATCAGGGTGAAAAAGGGGGGTAAAACAAAGGTTTTTTTAGGGATTTTGCTGAGGAATTCAAATTCCTCAGTTGGAGCAACATTCACAGCAACAAACTTGTATGAAGTTGTACAAGTTTTCACGAATTTAGCAGAGAGGGGTGACACCTGGTGTCCTTTAGGAGCTTCTGGACATGCCAGCGCACCCTTAATGGAGGGAAATAGACGGATAATGGGAGTTTGAATGGGGGTTGTGAGAGGATGAAGCTGTGAGCAATGCTTGGAGGCAGTTAGGGATGGGGTTGTCATTTGTGAGAACGATGAAAGGGGTAAAGGATGGGGTGTACTGGTAATGCTGAGGTGTTGTATGAAGCGCGTTGCTTTGTACAATAAAGAGAGATGATGCGTGAGAGAAATAGAGGTGGCTAGGGTTTCTGGGGTGTTTGAATGAAGAAGAAGGTGAGAGAAGGGGTCTATTTGGTTGAACTGAGAGAAAGAGAAGAGAAAGAAAGGGGTTAAGGTGGAGAAAAGTTGTTTTGGCCAGTTGGGTCGGGTCTTGAGCGGGTCAGGGGTGCTTTGGATTGGGTTGGGGTGATAGAAGGGAATTGGGCTGAGCGGGTTAGGGTTTTTGAGGTCACGTTTCAATTCTGTGGCCTTCAACTCTCTTTCTTTCTCTTCATAATGATCTAACTCAAGGTTCTCCTGGAGGATGGGGTATGGTTCTATTATGGTATGAAAAGCGGGGGGTAGGTTTTGAAAGGGTGGGGGCTGGATGTGTGGAGCAGTATTTGGGTATGTGGGGGTAAAGCTATGTGGGTTAACGACGTTGGTGACATTAGGATGGTTGTTTTGAGAGTTGTAGGTGTTTTGTGGAGTGTTCTGGAGGTTTGGAGGGTTTTACGGGAGATAGGCACCTGGATTGTTATTTTGGTTAGTATGTTGAACAGGGGGAGTATGGGTCTGGTATAGGGACCTGACGAGGGAGGAATTATTGTGGACAGGTTTGTTTGAAGGCCTGGGAATGGAAGAGGAGGGGTTGTCTTTTAGTTGATTTCTGGTTTGCGGAGAATTTAGTGGAGGGTTTTGAGGAGGGGGCTGAGAGTCACCCAAAGCAGGAGTATTGGCGGCGATTGCCAAGCTAGCCATGTATTTTGCCTTTTGCACTTATTCCTGCATCTTTTCTAATTTCTTCGCAAGCTCTGCGATCATTTCATTCTGTTCAGCGATGACACTGTCCCTTATAGCCAAGGCATTTTCTTACTCACTATCAGTCATTCTTTCTTCAGACAAGCGAGCGTCAGAGGATGGATTCAAGTGTGCTTTTGAGTGAGTGAAGTAAGAGTGTTCAACCAGTTTTGTCAACACAGATCAATTTCTATTACCTGTTGAAGTAAAATAACTCAAAGGCAGATATGTTAGATCCTGTTAGTGATAAACAATACAAGATATCCGACATAAGAACCGTATTAAACACATAAAGTTGCTTTTCATCAAGGCAAATTAATCCACGGCTAATTTTCCCATTGATTTTGGATAAGTGGATTTTATCAGGAAGGTTGACTTGTCGAGTCTTCAGCACTTGATGAATCTTCTGAATTCTTTGGCATTTTTATCAAAGTGGGGAAACAAAAATTTCTGTAGTTTGGACAAGGCAAGTTCGCAAGACTTAAAAGGGTTCTAAGAAGTCTTTGGATTTTTCTGGGAAATTCGAAGAACTTCGAGGGCGATTTTGATCGGATTTTGTAGTGGGATTTTATCCTGCCTATGGGTTCTACAATATAGGAGCGGATTAATTCACCTTTGACTTGAGCAACGCACATAAGCACGTAAGGCAGTTATATTACATAGCAGTTCAGAACGCGTCCTATACGGATATGTGACCTTTTTATGCCAAAGGTAGGCTCAACGATTTGAAGGATATGTATGTCATTTGTAAACGTTCCATCACCCTAAAATATACATATTGATTAAATAATATGGGGGTACAAAATTGCGGAAAAAAGGAATGTACATCAAAATCAGTCCCACGCAGGGGTACAATTCTAAACTAGGCCGCCGTGGTTGATCTTTTGTTCTCGAACTTCTTGGACTTCTTGCAAATTCTGAATGCCTTTTGGATTACAATCTTTGAAAAATAAAAGACTATCTAAATATATCCCAATCCCGAGAGACAATGGTTCGTACAACTCGACATCACATCCTTCAATTGAGCACGTATGAGACGATTGTTCTTTCGGGCCGTAGGCCCTTTCGAACATAAGCTGATCTTACTAATGGATTTAATATCCCTCGGATACTAAGACATCTTAGGTCAATGCCTATTTCGAGATTTGGTTTCGCTCTATCCTGAGTTTCTAGAATAGGTTTCGAAATTGACTGGGAACCCGGGCAGACAACCCAAGCTTGAAAAAACAAGTGACCGTTAACCGACCGCGGGTCAACTACTTCACTCGTCTGTTTCAAAAATTATGTGTTTTGTCAATAACAACCGCAAAGATTTGCGTAATCACCTTTTTGCCCCTAATGCATTCTAATGCTTTGCCAAGAGACGCGGAAAATGCCATGAACAGTTCATAATTGTGGAAAAATTAAACAATTAAGGAAAGCAATAAAGTTACTAATTATTACAATTTCCAAATAGCTAGTCAAACAAGTTAGTTTCAAACAATAAGGTTAGAACCTAGTTGAATTATCCCCAGCAGAGTCGCCATTTCTGTTTTGATCCTTTTCGAGTAAGTACGTGAGAAAAATGTGACTTGTTTATTGAAAAGTTCATTTCCAAAATCTAATTAAAGTTCCAAAACGTTCTCAATAAAAAGCAAGAATCGCCACTTAGTTTTTATAAAGTAAAAACCAAGAAAAACTTATTAGAATTTTTAAAATTCAAAATAGATAAAGACCTTAAAAATTAAGAGATTAAGGGTAAGGGTTCAAGTTAATACTCTTGGAAGGGTGTTAAGGCACCAAGAGTATTCGCTAACTCGCGGTTGCCAGGGCTTGTTAAAAAAACTAACTTGTTGACTAACTTTTGAAAAGGGATTGATTTTTGTATGAAAACGTTGTTTTTAGGAATAATTGATTTTAAAGAAGATAGTTACGAAAGAGTTGTTTTACAAAAGACAATATATGGAAGAGTTCATTTTTACACATAGGGAAAACAGAGTTGACATTTAAAGAACAACAGTAATTAACATAAAAAAAAAGTTTAAACAAAAATTTCAATTTCGTTTGGGGATAATTTAGCTAAGTTTTACCAAGTCGGTCCAAATTATACAATTAATACTAATTAATAATTAAGGATATATAACATAAAAAATTAAGGACTATTAAACTAATCCTGTCCTAATTCTAGTGTGTGGGCCCTATTTAGGCCCACTGCCATTTTTCACTTTGGACTTAGTCCATTTTTTCAACTTTCAGCCCTTTTGGGCTACTGCTGCTGCTGAACATTGTGGGCTTGGCCCATTTTTATTTATTCTGTCCATTTGGACTATTCTGCTGATGTAGCGCTTGGGCTTGGCCCATTTTCTTCTTTAGTTGCTTCTCCTTCTTTTCAACAACTAGGCCCTTTTGGGCTTAATCAAGCTGGACCAAACGGAGAATGTTGGTCTAGGCCCAACTGGAAGATGCAATGAGGAATTTTAGGAGACCAATTGGACTCCACCAGATTTTTATGCATGAAAAGGAAATAAAATAAGGATTAGTACATGTTTGAATAAGATAAGCAGGAGTAATTAAGCAATGATAATTGAGCAATGTGCAAATTTCGTACTTAAAAGATATATTTCCTAACAGTTAATTCACAGCACTCACAGAAACTCATACACAATTGAAACATGTGAGATAAGATACCAAGTCACAAATTTATCACCTGAGGATTATACTACTAAGGTCACAGTATTTCCTACTTGCAAATACCAACAAAGATCATTCTTTTGAACTCATACGTTTCCAGAAATCAAAGGGAGTAGAGGGATAGATTCAAATAGAGAATGTATACTCAGATGCACAAATTTAAAGAGAAATGTGACATGATATCATACAGGCACAAGTCATCCTAATATATACTCAGCCCACTTAACCATTCTTAACGTTCAAACATTAAACATTTAACATGCTAAATGCAGATTTTAACACAGGTCATTTAAAGCATGAAAGAGTATGCTAAAGAACCTAGTCTAGACATCACACATTAACAAAGATACAATTCAAGCAGGCTGGACAAGTTTTAAACATTAATCGCTAGCATAACTGGTGGAAAATTACATAAGAACTCAGGATTCAGATTTTAAACTAGACTTAGGCAAATTTTAAGCCATGATTAATAGGCTCACACATAGTCATTTTAGCATGTTCAAATCAGTAAAGGAAAGAGGAAGGGAGCAGGGATGAGATAAAGAAATCAGGGGAGAATGAGGAAAGAGCTGAACAATCAGTAACCATTCTAACATCAAGTCCAAAATATGTAGCATGTTCATGTCACACATGACAAACAAAGAATCAATGGAAGTCATGAAGTTTTAAAAGGACACAGTGTTCAAACTTATCACAAACATCAACCTAAACATGAGAGAACAACACTAGACTTAACCAATTCATATACATAAGACCATTTTTAATATAGGCAAGACTGTGAAGGGAAAGGGGAAGAGGAAAGCAGAATCAATGACAAGTTGAGGGAAATAGGGGAAACAAGAAGGGGTTGAGCATTCTTATATCAGTAAACAAGTATAAAATCGATGCTCATAGTATTTACATGTCATACAGTTTAAACAAAACCAGTGGAACTATGGAAAATTAGTACTCAAAGTTCACCTAAACATCACCCTAAACATGAGAAAATAACACTTAGTAATTCTTGTACACATGTTGATATCACACATAGCAAGAAATAGTAAAGGGAAAGAAGAAAATAGGACAAGAGTAAGACCAAAAAAATTAAGGGTAAATAGGAGAGGGTCAAGTGTTTATTAACGAACCAAACCAATTCTAAATTCCAACAACAGATTCATACTCATTTAGATATCACATAGGTCGAACAAAGTTAGTAAAAACCATGAGATTTACTAAGAGAAATCAGTGTTCCAAGTTAACCTAAACATGAGAGGATAACACTAGGTAGAATCAATAGGCAAAATGGGGGTATGATCATGACAAAGGAGTTGGGGAAAAAACAAGAGAAAAATCAAACATTTCATGAACAAAACAAGACATGTTTTACATCATAGCATTCACATCATTTAGTAACAAATTTGACTACAAATTTGCACTTACATCTACTGTTCTAACAAATCAAACACAGCCAGTGGAGACCATGATGTTTCTAAATGAAATCACTACTCAAACTTACCATAACAACATTCTAAAATCAAAACACATATCCTTAAGCTAACAAACAAGACCATAAATCTAGATTTACTCAACTTGAACATTACATAATGTAAAAAGGAAAAGAAAACAATAAAGAGAAGAGGGTGAGGGGAATACCTTTTTTAGGGCAGCAACTTGTAACCTTGAACCTCACCGGAAAGTCTCACCACCACCAAATTAGTAGCAAACTCGTTAGAACTCAAATTTTTAGTATTTATTTTCCAAGCTGGCTGATCGGTTTCGTAAGGTTAGAGAATCGATTCTCCAGAACCCCCAATATTTCTCCAAAATCAGCTGGTTAACATGCAGCTGGGGGGGGGGTTATAGGAGAAATCAGGGTGAAAAATGGAGGGAAAACAAAGGGTTTTTAGGGATTTTGCTGAGGAATTCAAATTCCTCAGTTGGAGCAACGTTCACAGCAACAAACTTGTATGAAGTTGTACAAGTTTTCACGGATTTAGCGAAGAGGGGTGACACCTGGTGTCCTCTAGGAGCTTCTGTGTGTGCCAGCGCACCCTTAAAGGAGGGAAATAGATGGATAATGGGAATTTTAATAGGGGTTGTGAGAGGATGAAGCTGTGAGCAATGCTTGAAGGCTGTTAGGGCTGGGGTTGTCATTTGTGAGAATGATGAAAGGGGTAAAGGACGGGGCGTACTAGTAATGCTGAGGTGTTGTACGAAGCGCGTTGCTTTGTACAACAAGGAGAGACGATGCGTGAGAGAAATGGAGGCGGCTAGGGTTTCTGGGGTGTTTGAACGAAGAAAAAGGTCAGAGAAGGGGTCTGTTTGGTTGAACTTAGAGAAAGAGAAGACAAATAAAGGGGTTAAGGTGGAGAAAAGGGGTTTTGGGCCGGTTGGGTCGGGTCTTGAGCGGGTCAGGGATGCTTTGGATTGGGCTGGGGCGATAGAAGAGAATTGGGCTGAGCGGTTCGGGGTTTTTGGTGCCCAAACAACTAAAAGGTTTTGGACATAGCCAAATTGAAAGTAAATTGATGGGATTCGGCTAGATTTTAAAAGATTTAGGGATTTAGGCTAGAATAAGAATAAAATGAACTAATTACAATTAACCTCGAGCTTTAATGATTTAAAAAATTTGAAATAAAGATTATTTTTAACACATAATTACCTCGTTAAAAAAATTATGAAATTAATTATTCAATTAATCTCTAATTTGAAATAATTTGGAGAAAAATCAAGCGTTTAATTTCTTAAAAGGATTTTCTTGTGAAATTGAACTCTAAAATAGTTCTTTAAGTAAACTTCTATAAATCTCACATAATTAAATATGAAAGATATAAATTGTTACTCAAGACTATTATAAAGCTGACTTGAAATATATTTTATCCCTTTTTACAAAATAATTATTTCAAAAATTGTTTAAAATTCAAAACGCTCAAGATTAATTCGTAATGTGGCGGGTAAAAGTTGGGTGTCAACACTACCTATATTTCCATATTTATTTTCGTATATTGCTCCCATTGCATGCAAATACTTCAATTAAAGTGGTCTTCAGGGCTGTTTTGGGCTCTGAAATGAGTCCCATTTGTGCTAAAGTTTTGGACATGTGTTTAGAAACCCACTATGAACAT
Organism: Jaltomata sinuosa; assembly: GCA_003996215.1. Classification (NCBI taxonomy): domain Eukaryota; kingdom Viridiplantae; phylum Streptophyta; class Magnoliopsida; order Solanales; family Solanaceae; genus Jaltomata; species Jaltomata sinuosa. Next base: position 99,933 of record QJPP01004633.1, read on the forward strand.
AATTGTAAAATTTGTTTTCTGTTTCATTGCGCGGGCCCCGAGGGTCATTTTCCAACCTAATTTCTGGCCCAAATTTCCATATATCAATATAGGTGTCATTCTTCTCGTCTTGGCACTTAGTTTATGTTTTTGATAGCGTGGTAGAATTCTGAGACTGTTTTGAAAAGGAAGGCACATGAGTGATGGTTCGTGCTTGCAGTTTGGCCCCGAGGTAGATTACAGTTTATTTATTTTAGACTTGGCTTAATTAGATTTTATATGTTATGAGTTGCATGAACGTTAGGCTAGGTTTTAGGTTAGAATTAGGCTTAAATCTTGTTTTCTTCTTATTTGGACATTTCTGAGACTATAGAATAGTAATATTATGTTTACCCAAAGTTTAGGACCTTTTAATTCGATGTGGCTAGCCTAGAAATCCATAGAATGACTTAGGAGGTTTTAGAGGCAAAGTAGGTGCTTTTACTTATTTTCTTGCTTTAGTTCTGTTTTTGCCCATTCTTTTTCATATCTGTGTTTTTATGGGCCCGAGGCCATAGCATTGATCAGATAGAGTTCCAGGTCAGTTATCTAGTTTGAAGGGTATTTTACCCTGGTTTATTTGATATTCTCTGAATTTGGCATCATATCTCATACTATATTGTGTGGCAAATGGTTTCAAAATGATGGAAATATGAGATTTTTGGTTCAAATGTGAGATTTTTACTTAACCACTGGTTTTCAAAAGAAAGGAAAGTACCACTTCTTATGCTATTTCGAGAGATGTTTCCGGACCTTTTCTCTATTTACTTTTGTGTTGATAAGTCCGAGGCACGATTTCGGGCAGCTCGAGGAGCACATATTCGAGTTTTACTTTTATGCATATGTTGATGAGCTCGAGGTTACATTCCATATGCCCGGGGTAATAGATACTGGGTTCTTACTTTCTACATTAATCATATACCACATCACATAATCTCACGATGCATTGCATTGCACTGTCTATGTGTACTTAGAGTGTTTTTTCCTTTATTATCATTATTACCTTTACCGTCAGTTTAGATAGTTCTATTTTCTGTTGATAACCAGATTTAGGTGGATCCCTGTAGATAGTTACTTTATTGCGTCTTATAACATATATTATCTTTCTAAGCTCGATCAGCCTATATGCATACTGGATACCCATTGTTTTGGTACTCATACTACACTCTGCATCTTTTTCTAATGTAGCATCTAGTACGAGCAACCCTTGTTGACCTCCAGTCATTCGTGGCCAGCTGCTGTTCGGATCATGGTGAGCTCCTGGTGTTTGGAGATCCTTTACTGCTTTTCATCTACATATCTATCTATATTTTTGTATTTTGGATAGACAACACATGTTATATATCTATTTTGTACTTTAGACGCTCTTGTACCGGTGACACCAGGTTCGGGGTTGGTCTTGTAGATGTTTTGTCTTCTCGGTCACTTTGGGGCTATTTTTGTATATTTATTACTATTGGTATGTATATATACTGTTAGACCTCTTCTTTTATGTTTCCCTCTTGCTTTTTATTATTTAAATTGTGTTACCATACTACTGCATTCTTGGGTTGGCTTGCCTACTGGGAGGGGTTTAGTAGGTGCCATCAAGGCCTAATTTCGGGTCGTGACAAAGTGGTATCAGAGCTTTAAGTTCACTGGTCTTACTATTACAATGGCAAGGTGTCTGGTAGAGTCTTGTAGATCAGTATGATGATGTCCGTATCCTATCTGCAGGAGGCTATAGGACATTCCTAGGAATGTTTCCATTTTGTTTGATTCCTTATTGTGCGTCCTTGACCTTATCAACTTATAAATACTGTTATTTCACTCTTTCTAAGATGGTTTGGACGAGATCAACGGCAAGTGAGGACGAGACCACTGCGCCTACAATTACAGCCCCAAATAGGGGATGGGGTAGAGGTCGACCTAGAGGTTGAGGTAGGGGATGGGCTGTGGCACCAGCTCGAGCCCAAGCTAGATTACCATCACCATAGCCAAAGATTGAGGTTGAGAGGGTGCAGTATGAGTTAAAGGGTGTGGGTCCAGCCTGAGTGCCCAATAATTTGTTAGGAAGGGGTGCTTATCCTATCTTGCTTACATCCGTGATACTAGTGCCACCACACCTTCACTTGAGTCAGTCCCCATGGTTTGCAAGTATTTGAATGTGTTTCATTATGATATATCGGGACTTTATCCTGATCGTGATATCGAATTTGGGATCGATATCGAGCTGGGCACTCAGCCCATTTCTATTATGCCATATTGGATGGCACTAGCCGAGTTGAGGGAGGTTAAGGATCAGCTCTAGGATTTGTTGAGTATAGGTTTCATCAAGCCTAGTGTGTCTCCGTGGTGTGCTTTGGTTCTGTTTATGAAGAAGAAAGATGGGTCCATGCGTGTGTGTATTGACTACAAACACTTGAATAAGGTGACAGTTAAGAATAGGTATCCGATGTTGCATATTGATGATCTATTTGACTAGCTACAGGGTGCATAAATGTTTTGATAGTGGCTACAAATCTGTTTGACCTTTAGGTCATTTCCTTATTTTTCATGCCTCTTTGCATTTTGAGCTTTCCCATAGTGGCTACAGGTCATTTATGACTTTCGAGATTGACAATTTGGTTTCTGGGCAGTTTATTTGTGTTTTAAGCTCATTTTCCTATTTTGCAACTCTTAAAGTTGGTAAAGTTGACTTTGGTCAACATTCAAAGAAAACCTCAAATAGAAATTATGTCAGTGCCGTTAGCTCTAGAACATTGACTTTGGACTAGAGGGACCTTTGGTTTAGGTCCCGAGGCTTCCAGACTCATTTTGGGCTATTAGATTCCTTTTTGGTTAAAGTTGGTTGTTAGGTATGGGGCCCACGTTTTATCAAAACGATCTTCATTGGGGATTTCGTTGATTCCATTGAGTTTGGAATGTCATTTTTGGTAGAGTAGCATATCTGGTTTGTGTTCATGGGTTTCTAAATGAATCCAGAGGGTGCAGTCAGAGGATTTTGAGGTATGTTGTTGCAGCTGTGCTGCTGGTTCTGGTGTGGCGTGTGTGCGTGCCTGGGGGAGCACCTGTGTTGTCGCCCCTATAGTCACTAGCCACTCTTGTGGCCCTAGGTGACATCGATAGGAGGTGCCTCTGCACTGCTTGTACCGCCCCTGCAGTGCTGCCCTTGCGGCGTATACGCCGCACCTGCGGGGCTGGGGTCTTCATTGACCTTCGCCTCTATGGTGGTCTAGACGCAGCGGCATTGCTGCACCTATGTCATTATGACTGCAGGTGCATCGATCGCTGACATTTTTAAATGAACTTATTCTTCTTCATTTCATATCATTCCCAAACTCTTTTCTCCATTTTTTAGAGCTCGGTTAGATAGGTGAAATTGCCAATTCTCGATGTTTTAGCAATTTCTCGAGGTAGTTCTCATCCCCTCATCATTCTAGTGCTTGTTCAACCTTTATTTCCATATTTATTTATGTATATTGCTCCCATTGCATGTAAATCCTTCAATTAAAGAGGACTTCGAGGCTGTTTTGAACCCCGAAATGAGTCCCGTTTGCGCTAAAGTTTGGACATGGGTTTAAAGACCCGCTACAAGCATAATTGTAAAATCTTCTTTCTATTTCATTGCACAGGCCTTGAGGGTCATTTTCCGACTCAATTTCCAATCCGAATTTTTATATAGCAATATGGGTGTCATTTTTCTTATCTTGACACCTAATTTATGTTCTTCATAGCATGGCAACATTCTGAGGTTATTCGGTAGGGGAAGGTACACAAGTGACAGTTTATGCTTGCAGTTCGGCCCTGAGGTAGGTTACGGTATATTTATTTTAGACTTGGCTTAGTTAGATTTTACACATTTTGAGTTTCATGATCGTTAGGCTAGGTTTTAGGTTAAAAGTAGGCTTAAATCCTGTTTTCTCCTTATTTTGGCCATTTTTTGGGACTGTAAAATTGCTATATCATGTTTACCTTTTGTTTAGGAGATTGTAATTTATTGTGGCTAGCCTAGAAATCCTTAGAATGACTTAGGGAGGTTTTAGAGTCAGAGTAGGAGCTTTTACTTGTTTTCTTGCTTTATTTCCATTTTTGCCCATTCTTTTCCATATCTGTGTATCTGTGGGCTCGAGGCCATAGCGTGGATCAGATGGAGTTCCAGGTCAATTATCTTGTTTGGAGGGTGTTTTACCCTAGTTGATTTGATATTCTCTGAATTTGGTATCATATCTCATACTGCATTGCATGGCAAATGGTTTGGAAATATGAGATTTTCGGTTCAAATGTGGGATTTTTACTTAACCACTATTTTTGAAAGAAAGGAAACTACCACTGCTTGTGTCGGTTCGAGGGACATTTTCGTACCTCTTCTCTATTTACTTTTCTATTGATGAGTTCAAGGCCTGATTCTGGGCGGCCCGAGGAGCACATATCCGGATTTTACTTTTATGCATATATTGATGAGCTTGAGATTACATTGCGGGTGCCCGAGGTACCAAATACCGGGTTTTTACTTTGTGCATTGGCTATATACCGCATCACATCATCTCACGATGTATTGCATTTCATTTTCTATGTGTACTTGCATTGATTTTGCCTTTATTATCATTATTACCTTCATTGTCAGTTTAGATAGTTCTATTTTCTGTTGATAACTAGATTTAGGTGAATCCCTGTAGCTAGTTACTTTCTTGCGTCTTATAACATATAATATCTTTCTGAGCCCGATCGGCCTATGATGCCTATTGGGTACCCATACTACACTCTGCATCATTTCCTGATGCATCACCTAGTATGAGCCACCCTCATTGACCTTTCAGTCATTCATGGCTAGCTACTGTTCGGATCACGGTGAGCTCCTGGCATTTGGAGATCCTTTACTGCTTTCCAGCTACATATCTGTCTATATTTTTGTATTTTGAATGAGGAGACAACCAACTCATTCCTAGAATGATGTTAAAATCCACCATATCCAAGATTACTAAGTCTGCCCAAGTTTTACCCCCCATAAACATGATAGGAGAAGCACGATAAATTCAATCAACAACCACATAATCACCAATCGGAGTAGAACACATGAACATGAAAATTAAGTAATTCGTACACCATATCTAACCCTACAACAAAACCAGCAAATACATAAGAGAAAGTATAATCCAGATCAAATAAGATCGTAGCAATCCGATCACAGACAAGAATAGTACAAGTGATTATCACATTCGATGCCTCAGCCTCAGGCCTGCTTGGAAAATGTCACGACCCAAAATTGGGCCATGATGGTGCCTATTAAAACCCGTCAGTAGGCAAGCCAACCAAAGAATACGAAAGTATGGTAAAATAATTTAAATAATGAAAAGTGAGAGGGAAATATACGAGAAGGGGGCTAATAGTATATATACATATCAACAATAATAAACTTACAAAAATTACCCAAAAGTGACTGAGAAGACAAAACATCTACCAGACCAACCACAGACCTAGTGACACGGATACAAGAGCATCTAATGTACGAAATAGCTATTCAACATGTGATGTCTATGCTATTTTAGACTGTCATGCTAAGACAATAACTGTGGCTATTCTGGGGATGGATAGGTATGCTGGGGATGGATAAACTTGAGTGGGAGGGTGATTATAGTCCTTCTCCTATGAAATTAATATCTTTTCTTCATGCCAAGAGTTTGATAGGGAAGGGGTGTTCAACATTCTTAACATATCTTTAGGACACTAATGTAGAGGTCCCACATATTGAGTCAGTTCATGTGGTGTGTGAGTTTCAGGAGGTGTTTCCTGCGGATTTTTCTGGCATGCCCCCTGACCGCGACATTGACTTTTATATTGATATAAAGCTGGGTACTCATCTTATTTCTATTCCCCCTTATAGGATGGTGCCGACTGAGTTGAGGGAGCTAATGACTTAGTTGCAAAAGTTTCTTGGTAAGGGATTTGTCCGATTGAGTTCCTCCCCATAGGGTGCTCCAGTCTTGTTTGTGAAGAAAAAAGATAGTAGTCTATGTATATGCATAGTCTCCGGATAGTTGAATAAGGTTATGATCTATAACAAGTATTCTCTCCCTCGGATCGATGATTTGTTTGACCAATTACAGAGTGCATCCATATTTTCTAAGATTATTTGAGGTCCAGATATCATCAGCTAAAGATTTGGGCTGCTGATATTCCTTAGAATGCATTTCAGACCAAGTATGGGCACTACAAATTTCTAGTGATGTCTTTCGGGCTAACTAACGCTCCAGCTGCTTTTATTAGGATTGATGAATGATATATTTAAGCCCTATTTAGACTCACTCATGATTGTTTTCATTGGTGACATCTTAGTTTATTCTAAGAGTGAGGAGGAGCATGAAAATCACTTAAGGATATTTTTGGGTTCTAAAAGAGAAGCAGCTTTATGCAAAATTTTCTAAGTGTGAATTCTAGTTGGATTCTATGTCCTTTCTGGGACATGTGGTTTTGAAGGACAGGGTGATGGTGGACTCGTAAAATACTGAGGCAATTAAGAATTGGGCTAGGCCTACTTTAGTGATGAAAGTTTATAGATTTATGGGGTTGGCTAGTTATTACTGTAGGTTCGTGAAGGGGTTTACTTCTAATTCCACTCATCTGACCCATTTAACTCAGAAAGAGGTATCATTTTATTGATCGGATGAATGTGAGCAGAGCTTTCAAAAGCTCAAGTCATTATTGACTACAACTCTTATTCTTGCTTTGCCAGTGGAGAGTATGGATTTCATTCTTTATTGTGATGCTTCACGTTCTAGTTTAGGTATTGTTTTGGTGAAGGAAAAGAATGTTATCACCTATGCTTCAAGGCAATTGAAGGTGCATGAGAAAAATTACCCTACTCATGACTTAGAGTTTTTTTCCTCATGACTTAGAGTTGACTGCTGTGATTTTTGCTCTTAAGATATGGAGGCACTACTTATATGGGGTTCATTGTGAAGTGTTCATAGACCATCCCGGTTTACAACGTGTGTTCACATAGAGGGATTTGAATTCGAGGCAGCATAGGTGGATGGAATTGCTTAAGGACTATGATATTACCATTCTATATCATCCGGGTAAGGCCAACATAGTAGTCTATGCATTGAGCAAAAAGTCTGAAAGTATGGGTAGCTTGGCTTATTTGAAGGCTACTAGACGTCCATTGGCTAGAGAGATTTAGACTCTAGCTAACAATTTTATTAGACTTGAGCTGTCCGAGAGAAGTGAACTGTTAGCATGTATTAAGGCAAGGTCCTCATTTCTTGACCGAATCAAGTCTAAATAATTCAAGGATGCTAAGTCGAGCAGAATCCGTGATAAGGTTTTGCAAGGTAAGACCAAGGAGGCCATGATTGATGTTGAGGGTGTTTTGTGAATCAAGGGGCAAGTTTGTGTTCCCCGTGTTGATGACTTGATTCCTATGATTTAGCTGAGGCTTATTGTTTGAAGTATTCTATACATCCTGGTGTAACCAAGATATACCATGATCTGACGTAACATTATTGATGGGGCCAAATGAACTGAGATATTATTGGTTTTGTTGTTAAATGTTAGAATTTCCAGCAAGTAAAGTATGAACATCAGAAGCCTGGTGGTACTCTACAGCGGATGCCTATTCCTGAATAGAAGTAGGAGAGAATAGCCATGGATTTTGTTGTTTGTCTTCCCAAGACTTTGGGGAAGTTCAATCTGTTAGGGTTATTGTGGATAGGCTGACAAAGTCTGCATATTTCATTCCAGTCCAGGTGACTTATAATGCAGCAAGGTTGCCAAGGTTTATCTTAAAGAAGTTGTTCCATTGTATGGGGTTCCAATTTCTATTATCTCGAATAGGGGTACTCAGTTACCTCTAACTTTTGAGAGAAGTTGCATGAAGAGTTAGGTACTACGCTAGCCCTTAGTACAACTTTTCACCCTCAAATCGATGGGCATTCTTAATGGATGATTCAGGTATTGAAGGACATGCTCATGCATGTGTGATGGATTTTGGAGGTTATTGGGACCAATATCTACCTTTCGCAGAATTTGCATATAATAATAACTACTATTTGAGCATAAATATGGCTCCGTTTGATGTATTATATGGGAGAAGGTGTAGATCTCCCATTAGTTGGTTTGATGTATTTGAGGTGAGACCGTGAGGTACTAAGCTTCTAAGAGATTCAATAGGGAAGGTGAAGTTTATCCAAGAGAAGCTTCTAGCGGATCAAAGTAAGCAAAAGGAGTATGCAGATAGAAAGGTAAGAGATGTGCATTTCATGGAAGTGAGCAAGTGTTGCTCAACGTCTCACCTATAAAGGGTGTTATGAGATTTAGTAAGCATGGTTAGATCAGTCTAAGATACATAGAAGCCTTCGAGATTCATAAAAGTGTAGGGCTGGTTTCCTATAGATTGGATCTGCCTCCAAGCTTGTCGGGAGTTCATCTCGTGTTTCACGTGTCGATGCTTAAGAAATATCATGAGGATGGTGACTAAATCATTCTCTAGGATTTGGTCCTGTTAGATGAAAACCTCTCTTATGAAGAGAAATCTGTTGCTATTCATGATAGAGATGTCCATAAATTAAGGACTAAGGAGATTGCGTGTGATGACCCTTCCGGTTATCTTCGCATTTATGCATTTATTATATTGTTAGAGCTTTCATGTAGCGGAACCAAGTCATTTATGGCTTGCTGGGATCGGTAGTTTGGTGCCCTGATCGTTCATTTGGTCATTTTGGCCGTTTTCCTGTTTTAGAGCTTTAACTTAGAATATCATTGACTTTAGTCAACATTCTTAGCTAACGTGCTCGGAATTGAATTCTTACAGTTTCGTTAGCTCTGGAGCATTGAGTTTGGTCTAGTTGGACCTTCAGTTGAGGCCAGAGTACTTCCGGTGTGGTTTTTGTGTTATTTTCTCTATTTTCAGGCCATTTAGATTTGAAAGTGTAACTTTGCATGGCTTTCGATGATCAGAGTGTCAGATTTGAAATCCGATGTTTCCATCAGCTCCGAAATGATGAGTTTGGATTAATAAGGTGGTTGGTTTGGGTTCTGGGTGAGCTGGGCTCATCTTGATTTGGGTTCCTATTCGTTAGTGTTGACTTAGGTCAACATTTCTCCAAATGACCTCGTATGGAAGTTTCATCGATTTTGTTGAGTCTGGAACGTCATTTCCACTTTGGTTGCATTATTAGTTTTTGAATGTCGGTTATCGATTGTGCCCGAAATGCCCCATTGAGTTTTGGAAAGTTGTAAATTTTTGGCAGTTGCTGGTGCAGGCCTCAGGCCTTAATCGCAATCGCGAGACTCCTTGTCGCGACAACTATAAAGTGCCTGGTTCAGTGTTCTTCACGATCGCGACATCCTCTGTCGCGACTGCGATGAAGTCCCTTTTCCTTTGTTCTTCACGACCGCATGGCTAGCCTTCGCGATCATGATGGTCTAGCCAGCGTGGTCCTCGTGACTGCGAGGGGTCCCTTTGCGATCGCGATGAAGGACTCCTGGGCAGTATATAAGCTTCCCCACTTTGTCTCATTCATTCAAAATCTCTTTTCTCCATTGTTAACAGCTCAAAACTCGCAAAAACTCAATTTCAGATCAATTCTTGGTTTCAGGGTACATATTTCTTGCTTGTGATCGTCCCTCCATCATAATTGGTAAGTTTTACTGGCTTAAATCCGTCAAATTCTCTCTTTTTGTTCTTCATTGTTCCTCTTTGTTGGCTGGCTGGTTTGGGCTAATTTCTTGGCTAAATTCTCTCAAATATCTGAGCATGCACGCCTTGGAGTATGGTGATCATCGTGCGCTTCTTCATTCTTGGCTTAGGGTTGTGGGGCCCACAGGCTCGCTGGTGACCCAAATTTCAACTCGGCTACAATTGTAGCATTATGGGTATCATTAAACTTGTTTTGATGTTTTATTCATGTTTTTGATAGTTCGATCATTGTTCGGGATCTCTCGGAGTGATTCGGGTTTGGCTTTCATTGTCCCAGTAGCTTGTCGTCGGACGACAGGTAGGTTATGGTCTAAACTCCCTAGACTTAGCATATATCGGATAAAATTGTACTAGCTGGCATCCTTGGGTTGGGTTATTAGGTTGGTACCACAGACTTTGACTTCTTTTCCAAGATTCGCTTCATTTCTTTCCTCCATTTTGGGTAGTATTCTTCGTAGTTGATAGTATTATCCTTACGGTCCTGTGTGGCCTTGTTTGACTTTGGACCATAGATGGTGGGTTATTCGGTGGTGCCCGTGAGTCCCGGGCATTGTTATCATGATATTATGTTTGCTATTTGTGCTGTAGAGCGATTGTAACCTGTGTAGGGTCGATAGGTTATTTGTTGGCCGGGGGCCACTATTGTGATTATGTATGCCATTCTCCATGCATATAGGTAGATGGGATTTCTTCTTGATTTTTACTATGGTTTTGGCTTCGGGCCTACTGGACTAATTTTCTAATCCTTGCATGGACCGTGGGGCCTTCTTTCTGTAAAAATGATCTAAAAAGGGTTTGGTAACATTTTAATGGGTCTTCATGGGGTAAGGGAGTTTTAAAGGATATTTTATCACTATCTCTGTTTATACTGGACTCGACGAGGTCGAGTGCTAGACTTATTTACTATAGCTTCCAGGGTGATACTGGACTAGGGGGTCGTGTGCTAGAACTATTGGACTTACTATTTTAGACCTGGATGCCCTCCAGGCAGCTTTACTTAGGGATTGTTTTAAGATTGCAGGGCATCTAGTATGTTGGTCGGGGGCCTCCATGGACCTTGCCATTCCGGACCAGAGGCTGTGAGCTATGGGTGTCGAAGGGGGGTATACGGTGTAGTAGGGGTATATGGGTATGACCTTTCATGTATCCTGCTTCTGGGCCTTATAGGTCACCGGAAATGGGTAACATATGGTACTACTATCACTCTTGACTTAGCATGGCATCATATCATTCATCTGTGTGAGGTACCACCCTTGTTTGCTATTTGTTGATTGTACGCTCCGATAGTATGGGATGCCGGAGGGTTTGTTTTACTTGATTGCTTTCCTTGGTTGTTTGGGCGGTCAGGAGACTGTAGGTAGACTCTTGTTACTTTATCGCAGTATTGTCCCCTGTTATGGTTATGTTTATGAGATTGTATAATGCTAGGTTGTTAGTTCCTGGGCTTGAGATTTGTATGATTAGTTGGTTATCGACTCCTGTTTCCGAGCATGCCTATCATTACTCTTCTCCTCTTTCTCTTGTACTTGAGGTTACCGGTATACTGTCCATTTTTAATAATTTATATATATATATATACTATTTTTGCGAGGATCCCAGGTGCGTCGTCTCTTACTATGACCTGTGCCCATTTTGTATATACCCTACTTGTTAGCCTTGTATGTTGTCTCTATTGTCTTCCCTCTAGGCTAGTTCCTGTGTACTTTTTCATCAATTTCTGTGACTACTTGCTTCTATTTTTTCTGTTACTATGCTTTTATCTTATATGCGCCCAGTCGGCCTATGAAACGTACTGGGTACCTTATGCTTCACATTTGGTGCTCATAATACACTCTGTATCTTCTGGTGTAGATACTAGCGTGGGCCATCATCGCTAGCTTGTTGGAGACTCATGCGAGGAGCTGTCTTGTGATATTCCGGACTGAGGGTGAGCTCTTGGCGATCGGAGCTTGACTTTAGTTTATCTTTTGTATATTTGTACTCCCTTAGCTTCAGAGACATGATGTATATATTGTTTTGGACCCGTTGTGTTCCTTATGTAGATCCGGCTCTTATACGCTATGATACCAGGTTTTGGGTTGGTTTAGCTTCCGCAGTGTGTTTATATTGCTCATGTATCTATTTTCTTCATCTTGTTTCTTTGCTTCCGCTTATTAAATTGTTCTTCCGCTCAAATTATTAGAATGTAGCCCATTAATAACTGTTATGGGCTACGGAGATTGGTTTGCCTACTGAGGGGTTATAGGTGCCATCATGACCAAGAAATCGGGTCGTAATAGCTTAGTATCAGAGCAGCAAGTTCACCGGTGTCATCGGTATAGGTTCTAATATTTAGTAGAGTCTTGCGGATTGGGGCGGAAACATTTGTACTCAATATTCGAGAGGCTATAGTTACATCTTAGGAAAATGGACTTTTATTGTTTATCTCTCGTGCGTAGTACCCTTGAAAGTTTCTGGAAATCTCACTTATTCTGATTCAGTCTTCCGCAGATGGTTCGTACGAGATCTTCAGCTTCTGGCAGAGGAGAGCCTCCTGCTTCTACACCTCCGACTCCAGCTAGGGGTCGAGGTGATCGCAAGGGTAGAGGTAGAAGTCGTGGATGCCCCAGAGAAGCGGCACCTGCTAGAGCTTCTAGAGTTCAGATTGAGCCCCAGGTTTGACTACGATCCAGAGTTTGCTCTAGAGCAGCCGCATGTGGACCCGGGGTCAGCCCAGGTGCCACCAGTTCCAGCACTAGTTTCTGTGCCAGCCTCAGCCCCAGCTCAGTCTTCGGATATTAGGGGTTTACTTGTTTATCTTTTGGGGATGATTGGGGAGAGACCTTTTGAGCACACCCTGCTACTACGACTCCTTGTGCCGAGGTTATTCCGGTCCCTTCAGTTTCACAGCCTCTTGCTCCTCGCCTAGCTATGACAGATGGTGAGCAGAAGGCCATGGGTAGATTTTTGAGGTTGGCACCACCAAGATTTGTTGGTACGCCGGGTCAGGACCCACATGATTTTATTACTACCTGTGAGGAGATGTTGCATCATTTGGGGTTGTTAGAGACTCACGGGGTTGGCTATACTACTTATCAGCTGGAGGGATCAGAAAAGTTATGGTGAAGGGACCAGGTTGCTTGCAGATCTTCTACATTACCTCCCTTGACCTGGTATGAGTTTTATGAGGCCTTTATGACCAAGTTCTTGCCACAGAGCGACAGAGAGCATCAGAGGGAGGAGTTCACTAGACTTGCTCAAGATTCCATGATCGTCTCGGAGTACGAGACCCATTTCCATCAGCTTGCTCTGTTTTGGGCCATGATTATGCCTACTGAGGCTGACAGGGTCCGTAGATTTGTTTAGGGGCTACAAAGAGAGTTTAGAGAGCCTGCAAAGATATTGGTTGCTAGTGGTTGGTCTTTCCAGGTTATTGCAGACTATGCCTGTACTGTAGAGGATTCGCGTCGTCATGACACTAGGGCCAGAGATAAGAGGCCTCAACATCAGGGTGGCTAAAGTGGTTCCAGACATGGTTGTAGAGGTTCAGTCCAGTGGGGCCGGGGTTATCAGCCACAACAGCATCAAGGTCAGACCAGTCGACCGGTTCAGGCGTCACTTCAGGCTTCTGGTTCTCAGTTTGAGCCAGGTCAGAGCAGTTAGCGTGGTCACAGTGGTCAGTCTACGAGAGGTACTACTTTTGGGGCATCAGGCCGAGATAGCCACATAGGTTAAGCGAGTTTGTCTCGATAGGGTGGGCCTTCAGGTCCATGCTATTAGTGTGAAGTCAGCGGTCATTTTTCTAGATATTGCCCCCAACAGGGTACAACCTGCTATGAGTGCAGAGTTAGTGGCCATTTTGCTAGAGATTGCCCCCAGTGGGGTACAGTTCAGCCAACCGCTCCGCCAGCTCTGCCTATTCACTCAGTTCATCCACCAGCTGAGGAGGTGGTGGTCAGGGTAGATGTGGTGCTCCACATAGCAGAGCAGGTTGTAGGGATAGCGGTCGGGTAGGTGGAGGTCATCGTCAGTTCTATGCGGTCTCTGGGAGACCGGAGGAAGAGGCCTCGAATGCCGTGATCACAGATACAATTTCTGTATGTCATCAACCAACTTATTATTTATTTGATCCTGGATCCACTTATTCATATTTATCTGCCTACTTTCTGCCTTGTTTGGGGTTGGCTAGTGAGGCGTTATCTGTTCCTGTTTCTGTTTCAACCCCAGTAGGAGATTCTTTAGTAGTGGATCAAATTGTGAGATCTTGTATGATATCTATTGGTGATTTGGAGACTTGGGTTGATTTGATGATACTTGACATGTTATATTTTGATGTGATACTAGGCATGGACTGGTTATCCCCTCACTGTGTGATTTTGGATTGTTATGCCAAGACAATTACCATAGACATTTCCGGTGTATCCCTGGTTTTGTGGTAGGATTTTGTCAGTCGTGTACCATCTAGGATCATCTCTTGTCTTCGAGCTAGGAAGTTGATCTCTCGCGGGTGTTTAGCTTACCTAGCATATGTCCGAGATGCTAGTGTTGACTCTTCATCTCTGGAGTCTGTTCATGTGGTTAGAGACTTCCTAGATGTGTTCCTTACTGACTTGCCAGGCCTTCCACCTGAGAGAGATGTTGATTTTGCCATTGAGTTAGAGCCAGGCACAAGGCCCATTACTATTCCTCCTTACCGTATGGCTCCTGCTGAGTTGAGAGAGCTTAAGGAGCAACTCCAGGATTTGTTAGCTAAGGGGTTCATTAGGTTGAGTGTGTCTCCTTGGGGTGCTCCTGTTCTCTCCTTGAAGAAGAAGGATGGGTCGATGCGGATATGTATTGATTACTGGCAACTGAATAAGGTGATAGTGAAGAATAGGTATCTGATGCCGAGGATTGATGACTTGTTTGATCAGCTTCAAGATTTTGTCGTGTTTATGAAGATTGATTTGAGGTCTGGCTACCATCAGTTGAGGATTAGGGCAAAGTACATCCCTAAGACAGCATTCAGGACACGTTATGGCCACTATGAGTTCCTGGTGATGTCTTTTGGGTTGACTAATGCCCCCACAACTTTCATGGACTTGATGCATATGGTGCTTAGCCCATACTTGGATATGTTCATGATAGTCTTCATAGATGACATTCTGATATACTCGAGGAGCAGGGATGAGAACGAGCAGCACTTGAAGACAGTACTTCAGACTTTGAGAGATCATTGGCTTTGTGCCAAGTTCTCAAAGTGTGAGTTTTGGCTTGAGTCAGTTGCATTCCTAGGACACGTGGTGTCTAAGGATGGGATTAGAGTTGATCCGGAAAAGATTTTTGCGGTTTGTGATTGGCCTAGACCCACTACTGTTACCGAGGTTTGCAACTTTGTTGGGTTAGCAGGTTACCACATGAGATTCGTTATATTTTCTTCCATTGCAGCACCCTTGACTATGCTGACTAGGAAGGATGTTACATTCCAGTGGTCGGATCAGTGCGAGGATAGCTTCCATAGGCTTAAGGTCTTATTGACTTCAGCTCCAGTTTTGACTTTGCCGGTCGAGGGTCAGAGTTTCACCAAGTCTCTTGAATCTTGCATTGCTTGAATTTATAGTCAATGGTTGCAAACATTGACTTAGCTTACTAATTTGGGTTATTGCTCGGGAGAGAATTTCCTTAAATTTGGGAAGATTCAATAGTGGGAACTTGGGAATCCATTTAGATCAGAGGCTAGACATAGCTCCTATTCATGGAATCTCCTATTTAAGGGTCCGAGCTAGAAAAAGGGCGACCTGCCCAAGTTAATTGGTTGCTTGTTTATTGCACCGAATGATGATCTAATCGAAAGCATTCGAAAATGTGGTAGTTGATCGAGAGATAACATTCCACACTTATGACTAAGACTACCTAAGTATCAATCGGGTGCAAGTCTTTTGAGTTTGAATTCCCAAGCCCATATCCCCCTTGTTGTCCTTGCTTGGCAAAAGCAAGGAAAGCCATTGATCACTCTATCTTTTATTTGATTTTTCTTTTATCTTTTAGTTGTAGTTAAAACCCCCCTTTAGATATCTTTTTCCCTTTTTGTTATTTGAACTTCAATAAGTTGCTTAGATTCTTTGTTAGCTCGATCGCGACTACATTGTTCTCTTGGGTTCGACCCCAACACTCGTTGGGAATTACAAATTTTGTTTTGACTACGTGATCATCGTGACCTCCTAATTGGAGATCCACGATTTGAGCATTTATCAAAAATGGCACTGTTGCCGGGGAACAATTTGGCGTATTGAGTTAGTTTAGGATTTAAGTTTAGTTACTCTAGTTCAATTTTATGAATAATTATTTTTGTTTTGTTTATTTTTATTGTGTTGAATGATGCCATGGCATCTCATAGTGAGGATTTATGAATGAGGCGAACTTGAAGGTGGAGACGCCCAAATCCCACTTCAACCTTTGTTCGACCTTAAGTTTGATTCAATGGATGAAAGTCAAAGTAATCAAGCTTTTGGAAGACCTTGGAAGGAGGGTGGACGAAGGTCTATCCAGTTTTGAGTTTATCGTGGAACGAAGTCAAAGCTTCCTTCCTCACTTGAAGGCCAAAAAGTGTGGATTGCAAAATCAAGAGAATGGCCTTTTCATCCTCAAACCTTCACCCCGGGATTGTCACCGGAAATGTGATTCATGTTTGGGTCGAAGGTTCAAATCTTCCAAGTGGAAATCTCGAGGGTGAGGTAGCTGGCATCACGCCGCGATGTAAAATTGTGCGCTTGATGGGAGGAAACCTATCATTTTTATGCTTTACTTCACTTTTTGTTTCTTTTTGGTATGTTCTAGGTGCCCATGGAGGAGAAGAGGAACCAAGTGTTGAAAAGCACCCAAAAATGCCTCTGAAAAATGTTCTTTTCACACCTGGAAGAGTGCCCATCACACATGTCATCGCACACTCAAGTAGTAGACTGAACAAAAACATTGGCATATGCAGATGTGGTGCATTTCGCACCTCACAAAGTCCCGTCGCACCTGGCGTCGCACGACAAAATAGTGCACTGTGCAAAAATTCAGAAATTTGGTGGATTCACTTAACTCATCGCGATCGCGTGAAAAAGCCACGCGATCGCGAGGCACTGAGAAGTTTCCAGGTATTAATGTTCACATAAGCCATTTCAAAAGCAAAATTTTACTTTGAAACTTGGCTTCTTTTCTCTCCCAAAGGCAAGAATAAAAATCCACCATCAACTTTAAGTTCATAAACAACTTTGAAACTCTTCAGGTATGATCTCTACTTTCTCTTTTTCAATCCTCCCTCATTGTGTTAGAGTAAGTACTTTAAACACCCGATTGGGTGTCGATCTTTTGCTTATTCATAATGTCTAAATTGGATGTGTGGTACAAATTTGCGGGTGAATTATTGTTGGGGGTTTAGAAATCTGTTGGTTTGCTGATTTTTGGGACAAAAGGTGATGCCCATGTGGTGTAAAAATGGTGTTCAAAAGGGTGCAAAGCACCTGTTCGACGAAATTCCTGAACTGATTTTTCTGGGCAAGAAGATTACCATCGCGATCGCGATGCCCAATCCCGTGACCGCGATGACCAACTTTTCTGAGCTTCGCGATCATGATGCCCCATTCCGAGATCGCGACACTTTAATTTTCTGAAAAAATAATTTTGTCTTCGCAATCGCGATGAGAAGGGTCGCGATCACGATGACTAGTTTTCACTACCCCAAAATCAGAAACTCTGCCAAGCTTGGATCGGAATCATTTTGGCTTGTTTCTTTGGCCTAATCTTGTCCTAACACATTGCTTTACATTCCTATCTTGTTACTTGACAACTTTGATCCTTGTGTAGGTACCTTAATCTTGAAAATGGCCAGAATTGCACATGAAGATGCCAACCAAGTGGCCGAAGAAGAGTACTTTGACCAAGGAACCTTCGTCTCCATCAAGTGCTCTCAACTTTATGATCGTCTCTTGACTAAGCCAATCACGAGGCAGCAAGGTATCGTGTTGGATGGATTGGAGGAGAAATTGTCTGACTTCTATAGGAAGTTGGTTGATATTGGGTGGATTTGCTTTGCCGTTGAACCTATCAAGGCAAACTTTTCCAAGGTCCGAGAGTTCTATGTCAATGCGGCTGGGATAGACTTTGCCAACAACATGATGGTGGAGGTGTGGGGAAAATTGGTTTGCTTTGACCCAGAGTTGATCAATGAATATTACAACCTCCCGAATGCTGATAATGCCACCTACAAAGCCTGAGCGATAGAAAAGGGGCCCGAGTGGTTTGTGGAACATTTGCATGATGGCCAGATCCTATAATGGATAGAATTAAATACAAAGATTGAGTCATCCGAGTTTAACCTCGAAGCCCACACTTGGCTTTCGATCATTTATGCCAGAGTTATGCCATCCAAGAATGAGTCTGACGTGACCACCGACAAGGCAAATGTGATTTGTGCTTTAATAGAGGGACTCCCGGTGAATATGGGTCAATTGATTGTGCATGAAATTCAACAAGTATTGCTCGAAGGTAACAAGAGTTTGCTTTTCCCTTCGTTGATCACATACTTGTGCTACCAAGTTGGGGTCACCAAGTGGGATAAATAGAATGAGAGTAAGACCGAGAAAATGATCCATCATTTGAAGAAGAGAGGCCCTATGCAAGCATCGAAGAAGAGGAAGATAGACGTGGATTCACCATTATTTGGTCTATTTTCCGAGTTTAGGGAGGCACATGAGTCAGCTGTTGCTGCTGAGACTATTGGTCCTCTCAGAATTGGACCTCTGACACACCGCCATATCTCCAGCAAAGTCTATGGCATAGATGCCCATCTTCGTCAACTTGTAGAAGGCTTACCTTTGGGTCCGGGTGAGACTTCCATCGCACCAGCATCAGGGCCGCCACCCTCCACTACTCCTAGTGGGCCTACACTAGCTAGTGTAGCGAGCCAGCAGCATCACATCAAGGATAGGTTGGCTAAGGTGGAAAGGCGATAAAAAAAAAGCAGAGGGACTATGATAGGAAGCAAAGCAAGTTCCTCACGAAGATGATGAGCACTCTGAGGAAGCTATGTGGGTCTGACGCTGAGGAGGATACTGATGAAGGAGACTGGGTCCTTTCTGGACCTATCAGTTCTGGTTCTGAGTGATACACCCTTCAGGACACCCCCTCAAACTCTTCTCTTATTTTTTTGCAGTGAGGGCACGCACGTTATTAGTTGGGGGTGACTAGCACTCTATCTAGCATGTTATTTTATTTTGGATATTGCACCTTTGTTGGAGTGAGCAATTATCATATGTTTCAGCTAATTTAATTAGGTTACTACTGAACATAGACAAATCTCAATTTTGAAATCTAGTGAATTGGCACTGCTGAGGTTGCAATAGAGGCCATTAACATACCACATATTGAAAAAGGTAACACTCGACTTGTCAAATCTAGTGATGATTAAGATTTTATGTTGGTCTAAAATTTGGGTAGGTCCAAACATCAACTCAGTCCGAACATGAATAATTTTAAGAGCTCGTGTTATTCTAATTGAATTCATCTCTTAATGGAATTCAAACTTTAGCTAACTCACATAATAATATGAGTCAACAAAGTAATGGTATTATCATGTATAATAAAGTTGAGATAAAAATGGAAAAATTGATCATCCAGTGTTATCACGGGAAACATATTTATCTCATATATGAAAAAAATATCACAATTTGGTAATTGGTTGAACATTAGCTATGGTGGAAAATCAAGAGGGTGATTCCAACTTCTGATTTGACAATTGAATAACCTTGAGAGAGATATACTATGTCATTTCAGAGACAATAAATGCTAATGAGATAGAGGTAAAAGAATTTGCAACAAAACTTGATTATAATACAATGATGCTTGAAAACTTTTACCTAATAACAAGGTGCAACATATTGTGCAAAATATTCTTCACCAAACTACACAAATTATTTGGATTATACTTGGTGGATGCTTGAGAAGAATGGAAATTTTTTAGTGAGATCGTCTTGGAATTATATCAAACACAAAGTAGAGAAGGAGTAAATATACAAATATATGTTGTTAAAGAAGCTTTATTTTAAGATTTTTTTTCTTTATCTAAAGGTCATGGAAGTTTAGAATTCCAACAGATGATGTGGTTTAAGTAATGAAAGTATGTATGGCCTGTAGATGTTGGTGCCAAAACCAAAAATGGAAATAATGACTCATATTTTTCTTACTCTCCTACAATTATCAAGTTGTGGAGAATTTTCTCTTCTCGTAAAGGAATATTTAGTGAAGGGGTACAATTTTCACAACTGATTATTAAGTGGTGGCCGATTCCTTGGAAGGCAAAGCTAAATCTAATAATAATAGTTATTTAAACTATTATTCTATGAGAACGTTGAAAGAACAGGCATAGTATCAAGCATGGAGAAATTTAACAACTTAACTCGTAAGGTGAATACAACTATTTGACATTTGGACAGGACCAAATATCTAATACTGAGACAAGTTTCAATAGGTTGGTCAGAGATGTTTAATTTTCTAGAAAACTATAGCCAAAATTATTTTACAAGAAGATCTCCTGGACTCCACCAAGGCACTGGATAAAATACAATGCTGATGGATCTAGTAGGGGAAATTCTATGAGAAGTTATTATGGTGTCTGCTTGAGAAATATTGAAGAAAATTTATTATTTTCTCAAGCTGAATTAATACAAGAGAGTACCAATCAGAAAGCTAAAGCCACTGCAATCAGGGAAGCCTTATCTTATTGTGTTGCCGAAGGAATCATTTATATCAATTTGGATAAAAACTCAATGACAATTAAGAACATGTTGAAAGACAGATGGAATATTTCAGGGAAAATTAGGATCATTGTGGATGATACTATGAAATTGATGCAACATTGTCAAATACAATTGACTCACACTTATATAAAAGGAAATGCTCTAGTTAATTATTTGGCTAATTTTTCTTTTGAGAGAGAAGGCAAAAGTAAATTCACTTTATTTACTGAGCTACCTACAAAATAAAGAAGGATACTTTATATAAAGAAATAACAATGTCCAGTTATAAAAATTAGAACTAAGATATTTCTATGATAGAGATCATGCAACATTATGAAGATATTAGGGACTATAGATCAATCAATGACTATTGAAATCAACAAGACTGAGCTGAGGCGGTTTCAATATTTTTTCCATTTGGAAGTAGTAGCACAAGTAATTAATTTCCTTATAGGTATTATTTTCCTTATTCTAGCTAGTTCTTAGTTTGAACGATGATGTAAGGTATAATTTTTATATTGATATTATTCATAAAATCACCTAGTAGGTAACATGCCAATCAATATATTAAATTAAAAAAAAAATTGTAATATCTCAAATGGACCTATGAACCTTGATCTCAACTTCTCCTTTCCCCAAAATACATTACACCCTAAATAGTTGACTTTTAACAATACTGCTCACCTTTCATGAACTCTACGTTATGAACCTGTGATCCACACAACTCTTTTTCCTACTTTAAGCTGTGAGATGCTTATCCTGAGTCAACTTGACCTTTTCCAAGGCATGCTTCACCAAATATTTACCGCATGGACTAATCTTAAAAGACTCAACCTTATACCACATCATTTGAAAGCTAAGGTAGTTGTTATTGTACACAAACCCTGTCAAAGGTAGAAAGTGGTCCCAATGATCAAAGTCAATTACGCACACTCTCAATATATCCTCAGGAATATTAATAGTCTACTCAGACTGACCGTAAGTCTTTGGATGAAATATAGTGATAAGCTCAACCGATGTACCAAACTCCTTTGTAAATACTTATAGAAATGAGATGTGAACTATTCACCTCAGATTGAAATAATTGAAATTGGTACTTTATATAACTAGACTATTTCACGTATATAAATTAGTGCCAAATTCTCTGAATTATAGGTGTTTTGATCATTCAAAGTTTGCAAACTTGGTCAATATATTAATAGTGACCCAAATGGCATCAAATCTCTCTGAAGTATGTGCTAAAACTACCAGAAATTCCATATAATCCTCTCCACTTCCACTTGAATATAGCATCTTATAGATCAAATGTAACATCCAGTGACTCTAGACTAAGGTACGACTAGTGCAATAAAGATAAATCCATAAGAACTCTGGAGAATAGAGTTGTTATTAAGTATATATTTAAAGGATCCACTGTACTATGGTTTTAGGTTAAGACTTGAAAGAAACTTAAAAGATTGAATTTTGGGATAATTGTGCAAGTATAAGATGCCATATGACCGTATATTTAATGTACGAGTTGTATGTAGAAGGTCCCAAAAGATAAAATTCAGGAACTTTGGCATGGCTAGGTACGAGACCACATTCGGTCCGTATATGGTGAGATATAATCTTATGTGTTGAACCATATGTAGATTTGGTTACTTTGAAGTTTCTACCTTGCAGATACGGAGGGAGTTATAACCTTATACGGTGACATATGGACCATACATGACTCCATATGCCCAAATTGAGTAAGCTACTCAAATTCTTTGGGAAGTTTTGGGTGCCTAGGTACGGCCCACCTACAATTGTATGTGGCCATGTATGGGCTGTATATGGATCTGTAGGTGGCCTTCAGGCAACCATTATAAATACATGAATTCTAGATTTTTACTTTATTTTCACACTTCCACCCAAATTCAATAGCTTTTCTCTCAACTCCCACACTTTGCACTTCAAGGTAAGTGATCTCCAATCTCTTCCATGATTGTTATCTCATCTATTATATGATTCTAACACTGATTTCTCTTCAGATTTTAGAGATTCAAAGGTTTCTCACCTATGCTCAAATGAAGTATTTTTTCTTTGGGTTTTCTTCTACAAGGTAAGAATATACTCCTAAGCTTCGTGAATGAGTTTATACTGATATTTTGAGTATGTTTTAGAGATGGTACTATTGGGATGGTGATCAAAGCCATGAGCCTGAGTTATGGTGATCTTTATGAGAAGTAGGGGTTTGTTATCATGGTGTTTTTGTTGTGTTTCTCCCAAAATGGGTATGGTGACCTCGTAGAAAGGTTCTGGTGTTATTGTTGGAAAGAAGGAGAATTTTGGTGGTGATTATGCCTTTAAAGAAGGGTTTTGGAGTCTTAACTCACCTTGTGTTTGTTAATTAAGTGTCTTAGTCATGAATTTTCTTTGCTAATTTTAGCTTCTTATTATCATTATTCTTGTAGATTAATGTCTTAGCAAATTAATTGACCCTTGTATTACACTTAAGGTCGGGAATTAAGCTAGGTAATGCTAAACCAACTTTTTATCCATCATGTCATGACCTCCTGATTTACTATTTTCCTTATCTATGAGCGTATGTGATCCCAAAAACATGAAACACTATGAGTTCTCTATGATATGTACCTTTCATGATAACATACTTGTCATGCCCCAAATCTAGGAAGGTGCGACTGGCACCCGGTACCTTACCTGACTGAGAAAACTAAACATAAACCTTATAATTGAAATCAAAGAACATCTAGGCCGACAAGGCCACCATGAAAACATACATGCTTGAAAGATAGAGTAAAGTGAACGGACCGATGAGGTCTCTATATATGATAACCTATACAAAAACCATCCCAACACATATATATACATAAGGATGACGAGGCCAAAAATTTGAGACATAAGCTAACAACAAGGCTGACAAGGTTGCACAATATAACTAGCACATAACAAAGGTCTACAAGCCTCTAGGAGAGTCGTATCTGTAAGATGGTCATAATAGAGCCCCGACCTACCCATCACTACATATATACATCTAGCTTACCTAAGCCACTAATTCAGAAGCTCCAGAAGGAGTGGAGCTTACCAAAAAAACACTAAACTCAACCACCACCTACTAAAGAAGTCTATCTGGCCTTTACCTGGACCTGCAATATAAATAAAATGCCCCCGAAAATAGGAACGTCACTACAAAATAAATATATTGGTACATAAGGCATAAATAATATATGGAGGACTGTATCAGTAATAAGTACAAGAGTTAACCTGAAACTGAATGCCACATTGGGCGAACCATATAAACTAAAGGGCCATGATAAACCTCACGTGGTAAAGTTGATGAGATAACACAACAACATCAAACTTATGTAGAAGTAGTGTGATGCGTAATATGTCTGAAGCATATAAATTTAAGAATTTAACTTTATGGATTCATTAATCCTTTTAACTTCTTTCTTTAATTATTGGGATACTATCTGCCGTATCCTGGAATTCGTCCGTAGCATTAACAAATAAATCATATGTGATACTATTTGCCGTATCTAAAAATTCATGCATAGCATAGATGTATAATCATATGGGATATTATCCGTCATATTAAGGCCTCATGCATAGCACTACGAATAAAGTAGCTATATAGGACATTCTTTTAAAAGCTTATCAACTAGGGAAGGAATTCATGCTGGAAAAGATAAGGAATAGCCATTAAATACTTCTCTTCTAGACTTAGTAACTATGATATGCCATCGATGTCATTCAATAAAAACTTTATCTCGGATGTTTCGTAGCTAATGGTAGTCCTGCGAATTACAAATGACCACAAGAAGAATAATCTCTTACTGAGCTTAAAAGTTTGATGCCAAATTCGAGGATGTAAACTAATATATTCGGGGTGTATTGCTGAAATGTGAATAGTACCGACCCACTAAAATAAACTCTAACATGAAGTGAAGTAAGAAAATAATGATGTAGAGGAAAGCTTACTCATTGGTATGGTTCTTTCTCCTTAATCATCAAAATGGTATTCTTCATAGAGAGGAACTATGTATAACTAACTATATATAAAAGTGAAGATAAGATATGTCTAATATTTGAGTCGGATAAGAATTTCTAGACATTGCTAATTAAATAAAAGACTTTCAATTGACCACTCAATGAAAATATATTTTATTTACTAAAAAGCTAAAACTTATCTATTACACAATATGGGTAATATAATTTATATACAAACTTATCTATTAATCAGTAACAATTATACATGGTAAAAAACACCCTAATTAATTTAACTTAGAGAAAAATAAGGTGATGGGTTAATGTATAAAACTCCTTCGAGGCAAAGTAGCAGGTATAGGTATCATATATTCTCATTATATCCTCTAACTTACTCAACTTCTTATCTTTGTTACTATAATAATTAAATAACGTTTACAAAATACTTTCACTTGGTTTATTTTTGAAAGGGATGTAGTAATAATAATAATATCTACCTACAATCGTGATTATCCAATTCTTAAAAAGAGATCTAAGTCAAAAGAGAATATATACCCTGTTTACAATAGGTATGTGTCAAGAATTCAATCTTACGGGACCTTACATTATCCTTCCCTTAGGATTATTCGTCCTTGAATGATAGGCGTAGTCCACGAATAGTTTTAACTCTGGATTTGTAAATTTTTTGACAGAGTTTAATCTATAAACATGACTATCTCAAAACTGTCACCTAACAAGAAATATAACTGGGAGCTTCTCAGGGCTTTACAACCTGTGTAACATAATTGAAAGATATAAATAATCATATAAGGTTGTGATGACCTTCTAGGTCATTTTTTCTATTTTCGTACTTTTTCCAAATTTTGAGCTTTTCTACAGCAGCTACAGATTATTTATGACTTGTCAGGACTGACAGTTTGGTTCTCGAGTAGTTCATATATGTTTTAAATCTATTTCCCTATTTTGAAACTCTTAAATCTAAAAGAATTGACTTTGGTTAATTTTTGGAGAAGATGAGCTTGGATAGAAATTATATTAGTCCTGTTAGCTCTGAAACATTGACTTTGGGATAATCGGACCTTTGGTTTGGGTCCCAAGGCTTACAGACTCATTTTGGGCACTTGGATGACTTTTAGGTAAAACTGGCAAAGTGTTGACTTTGGCCAATATTTCATCATGACGACCTCCGTTGGTCATTTTTATAGTTTTATTGAGTTTAAAATATTATTTCCAGTTGGTTAGCATATTTAGTTTGTATTCACGGGGTTTGTAATGAATCTCGAGGGTTTATTTGGTGAATTTTTAGCCTTAGGAGTTTGCTGATTTTTGCTGTTGCTGGTGCAGGTCACCCTGCTCTTTGCATATGCGAGGGGAAAGCCACATCTGCGAGCCCTGCACAGTGGGTGGCCCACATCCATGAATAAAGATCAGCTAGGCCCATACCAACCACCTCTTTGCGTACGCAAGAAGAGGGCCGTATCCGCGAGTCTGCGTACGTGGTGGGGTCCTTGCCTACGCGGAGAAGGACCCTTGGCTGTTATTTAAGCATTTTAACTTTGTTTTCTCCTCCATATTTTCAAAAAATCCATTGTTCTTGAGCATTAAGAGCTGGTTCTGGAGCTTGCATTCATCCATAATATTCCCGGTGAGTTTGTTATATTCCTCCGCTTTTTTTCTGTTAGTATTTCGCGTAGTTCATCCTTAAATTCCCCTAATTTTCTTGTTTGAATTTCTTTGATCAAGTGAGCTTTTAGAGCTGTTTGGGCCTCAAAATGAATTCCATTTGCGTCCAAATTTTGGGCATGAGTTTAAAAATCTATTGCAAATATAATTATGAATTTTGTTTTCTACATTGTTAAGCGGGCCCTGAGGGTTGATTTCCAACCTGATTTTTGGTCCAAATTTTTATATAGCAATATGGGTATCATTTTTATCATCTTTATACCTTCATTATATTTATGATAGCATGCAGCATTCTGAGGCTATCAAGAAGAGGAAGATATATGATCAATGGTTCGTGCTTACAGTTTGGCCCCCAGGTAGGTTACAATTTACTTATGTTAGACTTGGCTTAGTTAGATTTTATATTTCATAGATCACTTAAATGTTAGAGTATGTTTTAGGTTGAAATTAGGCTTAAATCCTTTTTCTGTATATTTGGCCATTCCGAGACCGTAGAATAGAATTATTATGTTTGTCCTTAGTTGCTGTAGCTCTTCCTTGTTAGATTAGAATCCTTAGAATAGGCTTGCAGGGATATTCTTAGTAAAGTATTTATTTTATGTTTATTTTCTTGGTATAGTTCATTTTCCTTATCTTATTTATCGTTATTGTCTAACTATGGGCCCGAGGTCATAACTTGAATTGAATAGAGTTCTAGGTCAGTTATCTTGCTTGAAGGGTATTTTGCCCTGTTTGATAGATGTGTGTATGTGTATATATATATATATATATATATATATATATATTATATATGTGCTTGTATTCTCTGTGTTGGAACACATATACTCATGCATACATCTACATGGCTAGTGGTATGGTATTGTAAGAAAATATGAGCTTTTGATCGAAAGGTGGGATTTTTTTACTCTTACTATGGTTTTCCAAATTCAGAAGGGTATTTCATGGTTTTTATCACTATTTTTAGAAAAGAAAGAAAAGTACCACTTTTATACTCGGTTCGAGGGATATTTTTGGACCTTTTCTCCATTTACTTTCTATTGATGAGTCTGAGGTACGATTTTGGGATGCCCAAGGAGCATATATAAGAGTTTTAATTTTATTGCATATGTTGATGAGCCCTAGGATGGCGTGCGAGACGATTCGGAGATCCTAAAGGGCGGCCAGCGAATCACATTTTAGGTTTTTTTACTGCGTTGACCACATTTTATCCATACCATCCCATGATGCATTGCAGTCTTTTATATGTACTCTGAGTGGCTTATTTCTTTTATTATTATTATCTTCACCGTTAGCCCAAATTATTCATCTTTTCTGTTGATAACTAGGTTTAGGTAGATCTCGATAACTAGTTTACTTTCATTTTTATGTTATATATTAGTATTCTAAGCCAGGTCGGCCTATGATGCCTACTGAGTACCTTGTGTTTTGGTACTCATACTACATTTCTACATGTTTTTCTGATGCAACACCTAGTATGAGCCACCCTCAGTGGCCATCTTTTCATTCGAGGCCAGCTGTTATGGGCCCGAGGCCATAACATGGATCATATGGAGTTCTAGCTCAATTATCTTGTTTGTAGGGTGTTTTACTCTGGTTGATTTGATATTCTCTGAATTTGGCATCATATCTCATACTGCATTATTTGGCAAATGGGTTGGAAATGATAGAAATATGATATTTTCTGTTCAAATGTGAGATTTTTACTTAACCACTGGTTTTCGAAAGAAAGGAAAGTACCACTTCTTATGCAGTTCCGAGGGATGTTTCGGGATCTTTTCTCTATTTAATTTTCTGTTGATGAGACCAAGGCACGATTTTGGATAGCTCGAGGAGCACATATCCGAGTTTTAATTTTATGCATATATTGATGAGCTCGAGGTTATATTCTAGGCTCTCGGGGTACCGTAAAATGGGTTTTTACTTTCTGCAATGGCCATATACCACATCACATCATCTCACAATGCATTACCTATGTGTACTTGGAGTGTTTTTTCCTTTATTATCATTATAATCTTCACCGTCAATTTTGATAGTTCTATTTTCTATTGATAACTAGATTTAGGTGAATCCCTGCAGCTAGTTACTTTCTTGCGTCTTATAACATATATTATCTTTTTGAGTTTGGTCGACCTATGATTCCTACTGAGTACCAATTATTTTGGTACTCATACTATACTCTGCATCTTTTTCTCATGTAATACCTAGTACAAGCCACCCTCGTTGACCCTCCAATCATTCATGGACAGCTGTTGTTTGAATCACGGTGAGCTCCTGGTGTTTTGAGATCCTTTACTGCTTTCCATCTTCATATCTGTCTATATTTTTGTATTTTGGATAGACAACACATTTTGTATAGATATTCCATACTTTAGACGCTCTTGTACTGGTGACACCAGGTCTGGGGTTGGTCTTGTAGATGTTTTGTCTTCTCGGTCACTTTGGGGCCATTTTTATATATTTATTACCATTGGTATGTATATTTATTGTTGCCCCCCTTCTCGTATGTTTCCCTCCCGCTTTTATTATTTAAATTGTTTTACCATACTTTTGCATTCTTAGGTTGGCTTGCCTACTGGGGGGGAGGGGGGTTATTAGGCGCCATCACAGCTTAATTTCAGGTCATGACAGAGTGGTATCAGAGCTTTAGCTTCACCAGTCTTACTAGTACAAGGGCAAGGTGTCTATTAGAGTCTCGTGGATCAGTATGATGACGTTCGTATCCTATCTACAGGAGGCTAATAGGTCATTTCTAGGAAAGATTCCATTTTGTTTGATTCTTTATCGTGCGTCCTTGACCTTATCAACTTATAATATTGTCTTTTTACTCTTTCTCAGATGGTTCGAACGAGATCAGCGGTAAGTGAGGATGAGACCCCTGCACCTACAGTTAGAGTCCCAACTAATGGATGGGGTAGAGGTTGTGGTAGGGGAAGGACTGCAGCACCAGCTTGAGCCCAGGCTAGATTACCATCACCAGAGTTAGAGATTTAGGTTGAGGGGGTGCAGTACGAGCCAGAGGGTGTGGGGCTAGCCCATCCCCTGACAAGTTTCGTGGCTACATCAATGCTTTAGGATATATTAGTCCGTCTACTTCGGTTTCTTGTGGGTATGCCAAAGCCAGCGGCTTTGCCTGGTACTCCGATTGTTCTCAGATTAGGGGCGAGGCCCAGACTTCAGTCCAAGCAGCGACACAGGGTTCAGAAGCACAACCTACTACTATGGCTCCCGAATTAGAGATGTTGCCAGTTCCTACAGATGTTCCACCTAATCTTGCTAGGCTTCTCATGTCTGCTGAGGAGCAGAAGATACTTGGTAGGTTTCTATGGTTGGGTCCCCCGAGGTTTTCTGGTGCTCTTAGAGAGGATGTGCATAAGTTTCTCACTAGATGCTAGAAGAGGTTGTATAACCTTGGGTTAGTTGAGTCACACAGAGTAGATTATATTGCGTTTCAGCTGGATGGCCTAGCAAAATAGTAGTGGAGGTCCTATATAGCTTGTAGGCCAGTTGGGTCACCTTCGCTTACTTGGGCACAGTTCTCCGCAGCTTTCTTGGAGAAGTATGTACCACTCAACTTGAGGGAGCGGTTAATAGATGAGTTCACCAGATTAAAGCAGGGTTATGTGTCTGTCATAGAGTACGAGGTCCATTTCTATGAGCTCGGCTAGGCTTGCCACCATGATTCTTCCCACCGAGCATGAGAGGGTGCGTTGCTTTGTCAGAGAGTTAACTTTACAGCTCTGTTTTGCTACAGAGGGTATGGTAGCATCCGGCCAGTCCTCCCAGAAGGTTGTGGATCATGCTTGTACTATTGAGGGCATACTTTGTGAGGCCTAACAGAGCAGCAATAAGAGGTCCCGCCATCAGGACAATTATAACAGCCCACCATCCCGAGGTAGAGGTTTCTTTGGTAGAGGTCAACACCAACAACATTTTTAGATAAGCTGACCTGTTCAAGAACCATCACAGATTATCGAGGGTTAGGATAGCTAGAGTACGTTTCAGACTTTGTGAGGTGCTTGTTCTAGGTCCACAAGCCGTGGTAATCATTCTGATTCAACTAGGTCATCACAACAGGGTATAGTTTGCCAGGGTTGTTATGAGTGTGGCGAGTTGGTCCACTTTTCTAGGGAGTATCCTTTAGTGCAACACCATAGGCAATATGATCATCAAGTTCAGGCCCCCAGGGCTCCAGCACCACCTGCCATAGGCGATGCACAGGGTAGTAGGGGTGGTCCCCAAGGTACTGGAGGTGGCCCTAAGTCTGGTAGATTGGGTGGTTTTGGCATTGAGAGCCACATGTATGCATTTCCAGTCCATCCAGAGGCTGAGGCTTCAGATGCTGTTATCACAGGTACGATCTCCATTTGTCATCAGTCAGCTTCTACTTTATTTGATGTGAGGTCTACATTCTCCTATGTATTTGCTTATTATGCTTCCCATCTAGAGTCTGCTTGTGAGTTATTGCCTATGCCTTTTCATGTAGCTACCTAGTTGATGTAAAATGATACACCAAATATGAACACAACAAATAAAATAGAGATGGAATCAAAGGATTAGCAAGTAAAGAAAGAAATTAGATTAGGGAGAATAGAAATTAGAAGAAAGAAAGGTTAACCCAACAATTAAATATATATTTAATTACTAGATTAAACCATGGGAGAATGAAATGAACTCATATAAAGAATTCTTACCAAGAATTCAAGAAGGGTTCATGAAGAGATAAAAGAGTTTTTGCCAAGACTCACAAATGAACCAAGTTCATCCAAAACTAACTAACTAATGAAATAAACCCTAATTTCTACTATTTATAATAGTAGACAAACTAACCTAAGCTAGTTACAACTTACAATAATACCCTTGAGCTAAAAACAAGGAAACTAATGAAATTGTTTTATCTAGTCAATTAATTATCCAAAATGTAATCGTCTCTTGATTAAATTTTCACTTTAGTATATTGTAGACCTTCCATGCTTCTTTCATTAATCTTCTAAGGTCTTTAAAATACTTTAGATCTGGTTGATGGTCTTCATACCCATGATGACTAATCCATATTCCATCATTCTCCCCTTCTTGAAAAGAATTCGTCCTCGAATTCAAATCTTGCAAACTAAAGGAGAAACCAGCAACTAGACAAAGATTATCATAATTCTTTAAAATAATACCAATACAACAAGAAACATCACTGGGATTAAATATAAACTTTAATCCCCTAACAATATCAAGAATCACAATAAGTATCCCCAAAAATACTAATAAGAGATCATCATTCAAAAATAAAATCAAATTAAGCTCTTTAATTAGATCACGCCAATCTTTAAATAACTTATCATCACATTTGAAAAAAGAAGTATTGGCATAATTTAACAAGAATGTATCTTCAAAAAGTGGAGTAGAATAAGTAAAGAAATTAATACCCATGCTAGCATCAATTACTTCACTTTTATTTGTAGGCTCATTATTATCTTCCCACATTGTATCCCATAGTGAATTACCATATACCATGTAACCTTCAAATATTGCTACACCATCAACTTCACCAAACATATCACTATGTTCATCATTAAAAATAATCATGTTATCTTCAAATGAAACATTATCTTTAAAGAGAGAAAAATCCATATTCCATGAAGAATCCAAGCATTTAAATTCACTCTCAAAAAGATAAATGTCCTCTTTCATAAGATTATCCATGATATGATGTCTATGAGTAAAATAAGAGATAGGATCAACAACACTATGCATACTCCAAGAGTCACTTGTTTGTCCTTCAAACTCATTAGTTCTCACATCACTAGTTGGCAAAAATTTAAGCTCACAAGAATCAACAGTTTTGATTTCACACTTTAACTCAACTAATGGAGTAAAGTCAAAATGTAATAAAATATTACTACTTTTAAAATGACACACATTGCCACCAACATCATGAATTTTATCAAATAAAATCAAAGTAGAATCAAGAAACTCATTTTCATCTCTATCAAATAATGATGGAGTTTCATACTCAAAATCCTCATTCTTTTCAAAAGAACCAACTACATTTTCAACACTAAGTTGAGATTCACTAAATAATTCACAAGTTCCCATACCTAGTGGCATTTCAACACAAACAAGTTGGCTATCACAAACAATTTCAAGAGAATCACATTTTTTAAATTTATGCTTATCATGGAGTGACTCCTCAATACCACCATCAACAATAAGAGCATTCTTTTTACATAAGGAATATTCATAATCTACAACATCATATATAATCAAAGAATTTCTTTTTAATCCTTTAAATTTATTACAAGTGTGAACACTAGTTGCAAAAATATTAAAATCAAAAGAACCATCACAATGATTTTCACAAGTAACTTCAACTAGTGCTTAACTTATAACATTCGACATCACTTTTATCACAAAGAAAAGAATCATTTTCCTTAAAAGAAGAATAGCTTTCACCTAAACTAAAATTTTCTTCAAGCACACTTAAAGAAAATAAAGTATTAAAATTAGCCATTTTACCTTGAAATGCTCCTAAAATTTCTTCTTTACTTTGCTTTAATCATTTATGTTCACTTGAACACTTAAAGAAGTAGTGGGTGGCTCAACCAACTCTTGAATCTTCAATGATGGATGATTTTTCATTGTTTTTTTCTTCATGCCTTCATTTTTAAGTGCACCTACAAAAGAGACATTGCAACTAGGAAAAGAAGAATTAGCATTAGAGTTAAAACAAGAAGCAAGCTCTCTCAAACTCTCTTTTTCTTCACTTCTCTCAATTTTCTTTTCTTCTTTCTTTTTATTTTTCTCATTTTCAAATGCTTCTCTCTTTTCTTGTGGCAACACACTTACTATCCTCAACTCAAGCTCTCCTTTTTTCACTCTTGAGTTTCCACTTGTCACTCCCTTACTTCTCTCAATCTTTTCTCTCTCAAGATCAATTAATATTGGACAAGGCCCAAGAATTCCTTTTGAAGGATTAGGATGACTCTTCACTTCAACTTTAAACTTTACACTTTAAGAATCATCAACTTTTCTCTTCATGCTCTTCTCTTTAGCAATGACATCTTTTTTCTTAAGCTTTGTCTTTGTTCTTGTCAATCTTAGCAACTCCAGGTACCTTTCTTTCACCTTCAAAAGTGTAGATGGCACAAAGAAATACTCTTGACCTCTGGAGTTGACACAACACTTGTTAGTCTTTTTTATCAAATGTAGCTTCTCTTTCAATTATCTAAGACCTCCCAATTAATAAGTGACAAGCTTTCATTGAGATAATATCACATAGTACTTCATCATGAAATTTTCCAAGTTGGAACTTCACTAAAACTTGTTTTGTGATCTCTAAAGTTCCTTTTTCATTTGACCATGGCAAATCATATGGTTGAGGATATTTTCTAGTCTTCAACTTTAAATGCTCAACCGTGCTTGAACTTGCAATATTTATGAAACTCTTGTTATGTATAATCATGGCGCTACAAAGTCCTTCAATTTTACCATAAATATGAAATATGTTCTTTCTTTCTTCCACAAATCGGTCAATGCATGCTTCATCACACTCATATTGTTCAACAAAATGATCCTCTTTTATCAAAGCATTCAAGTTATTATTAGGCCAACGCACAATATTTCTACCATACGTAGTACATCTATTCACATTTTGTCTCACTTTTTTTGTGAAAGATTTACCACCTCCCCCTCCAAAAAAACAAACACAAGAACTATCACTATTCTCATGTTTAGAATTAGAACCATAGTAAGAAGGTGAGCAAGAATATTCTTCAAGAATTTCCTCATTATCATCATCAAGCCTATAATCACTTTTCTCGCTATTAGATTAATCACAAGAAGAATATTTGAAAGAGTCATACCTTGAAGCATCACCATCTACAAAGTCATTGTTCGAAGCACAAGATTCTTCATACTCACATTCTTCACCATAGGATCCATAAATTTCATTTGCTCCATGATTTTCCCCATAGTAACTTTCATTATCCTCATAGCCATAATCTTCAAAATCATCATCACAAGAATCGTCCAAAGCTATAGAAGACATGCTTGCAACCAAAAAAGAGTAGAAACAAAATCAAAGTACCTCACAAAGTCACTCCCTCACATGTATCACTCAACACTCGTGCGTACACTCAAGGTCAAGGCTTTTAGACCTCACTCAATTAATCTCACCAACTCTTGCCTTTTTCCTCTCAAAGGAATTTCCTCAGATCTCTTCAAGAACCAACAACCCAATCAACTCAAAGTAAGCATCCAAGTATCGGTTCGGAGTGGAGTTTATGTAAATCAAGAAAGGACAATTAAAACTAAAGAACTTGAATCAAGAAATTCACAAAGAAAATAAAGAGAAAAGCAAGAATGAATTGGCAAGAAATGAATTTAAAGCACTCAATTACTAATACAAAGGACAAGAACAAGTATCCTAAAATATTAGCAAATGATTAGTTAGGAACGACAAGTAGAATCTAGAATCAACAAGAAGTCATTCAAAGTCACCATCAAATTTATCAATATCCAAATGAAATCATGTTTACCTAATCAATATGGAGTATCTCTAAACATCACCCAATAGTTTTGGAGTAAGAAATCAACTCAAACTTCAAAATCTTTAAGAAAATTCGAACAAGGAAAATAACCAAATTTTTGAACTCAAAATTGACCACAAATTCATCATTAGATCCCAATATTAGAAAATAATATAGTTTACCCATGATCAAAATAACTTAGATCCAAAAGATGAGGTCAAAATTTACACAAAAGAGCTCAAAATCTCAAATTTTTGCACTCTAAAAAGTGCTGAAATTTCAGCTGCGAAAATGAGAGAAAAATGGACAAAATCAACTCTAAATGCTCTCAAATTTGATATTCAATCACTTTAGACTATTTTTAACAAAGCCCAATTATACCCATACAAAAATTACTCCAAATTTCAATCCGAATTTCTTTTTTTTCGGATTTTTTTTTTGGATTTAAAAAAAAAGATAATAAACTCAAGGATTAAAGAATTGTAGGAACAATTCTTTGGCCTTGCTCTGATACCAATTGATGTAAACTGATACGCCAAAGATGAACACCAACAAATAAAATATAGATGGAATCAAAAGATTAGCAAGTAAAGAAAGAAATTAGATTAGGGAGAATAGAAATTAGAAGAAAGAAATGTTAACCAAATAATTAAATATATATTTAATTACTATATTTAACCATGGGAGAATATAATGAACTCATATAAGGAATTCTTACCAAGAATTCAAGAAGAGTTCATGAAGAGATAAAAGAGTTTTCCCCAAGACTCACAAATGAGCCAAGTTCATCCAGAAACTAACTAACTAATGAAATAAACCGTAATGAAAGAAATACCCGTACTCGTTTTATTTAGTCAATTAATTATCCTAAATGTAATCGTCTCTTGATTAAATTTCCACTTTAGTATATTATAGACTTTCCATGCTTCTTTCATTAATCTTCTAAGGTATTCAAAATACTTCGGATCTGGTTGATGGTCCTCATACCCATGATGACTAATCCATATTCCATCACTAGTAGAAGATTCTTTAGTAGTGGATCATGTATATCGGGCTTGTGTGGTGACTATCCTGGGGTATGACACCTGGGTAGACCTGGTTGATTTTGATGTGATTTTAGGCATGGATTGGTTGTCTCCCTACTATGCAGTCTTGGATTCTTTTGCCAAGACTGTTAATCTACGGATGCCTAGTATCCCTCATATAGTATGGAAGGGTGCCAACAACCACATGCCAAGGGGAGTTATATCTTTCCTGAGTGCTGAGCGGTTGGTTGGGAAGGGGTGCTTAGCCTATTCTTACATTTGTGATACTAGTGCCACCACACCTTCACTTGAGTCAGTCCCCGTGGTTTGTGAGTATTTAGATGTGTTTCTTTCTGATCTACCAGGTTTTTCTCCTAATTGTGATATCGATTTTGGGATTGATGTCGAGCCAGGCACCCAGCCTATTTCTATCTGCCATATTGGATGGCACCAGTCGAGTTGAGGGAACTTAAGGATTTGCTACAGGATTTGTTAAGTAGAGGGTTCATCAGGCCTAGTGTGTCTCCATGAGGTGATCTTATTCTGTTTGTGAAGAAGAAGGATGGTTCCATGCATATGTGTATTGACTACAAGAAGTTGAATAAGGTGACAGTTAAGAATAGGTATCAAATATCACGTATTAATGATATGTTTGACCAACTACAGGGTATAGTGGTGTTCTATAAAATAGACTTGATATCCAGTTATCACCAGTTGAGGATTAGGATGATGGACATCCTAAAGACTGCATTTTGGACTCGATAAGGTCATTATGAGTTCTTGGTCATCTCTTTTGGGTTGAGCAATGCCCCAACAACATTTATAGAGTGGATGAACCATGTATTCAGAGCCTACTTGGATTTCTTTATTATTGTGTTCATCAATGACATTTTGGTATATTCGAGGAGTAGAGAGGAGCACACTTGAGAGTTGTACTTCAGACCTTGCTAGACTATCAGTTGTATCCCAAATTCACTAAGTGTATGTTTTGGTTGGAGTCTGTGGCATTTGTGGGGAACGTGGTGTCCAAGGATGGGATTATTGTAGATCTAGTGAAGATTGCGGCAGTTCGTGATTAGGCTAGGCCTACTTCTTCTACCGAGGTTCGCAGTTTCAATAGGTTGGCAGGCTACTACAGGAAGTTTATGGAGAGGTTTTCTTATATAAAAACTCCATTAACTAGATTGATTCATAAGAATGCCTCTTTCTAGTGGTCTGATGAGTGCAAGGTGAGCTTTCTGAAGCTTATGGCCTTATTGAATTCAGCTCTGATTCTTACTCTTCCGATCAAGGGTCAAGGGTTTATAGTATATTGTGATGCTTCTAGTATTGGTTTGGGTTGTGTATTGATGCAGCAGGGCTGAGTTATTGGTTTCGCTTCTAGACAACTGAAGGTTCAAGAGAGGAACTACCCCACTCATGACTTGGAGTTAGCAACAGTAGTCTTTGTATTGAAGATTGGAGGCATTACTGTATGGCATACATTGTGAGATCTTCACTGACCACCATAGTCTTTAGTACATTTTTATCTAGAAGGACCTAAATTTGAGGCAACGCAGGTGGTTGGAGTTATTGAAAGACTATGACATCTCCAATCTTTATCATTCGGGCAAGGCAAATATGGTAGCAGATGCCTTGAGCCAAAAGGTAGTGAGTATGGATAGCTTGACATTCTTAGCAGCGGAGGAGTGACCGTTAGCCTTGGACATCCATTCATTGGCTTACAAGTTGGTTAGACTTGATATATCTGAGCTGGGCTATATTCTTGCTTGTGTTGAGGCTAGATCTTTCTTGCTAGATCAAATTTGGGCACAATAGTTTGATGATACAAGGTTGAGGATCATTCATGATAAGGTGTTGAGCGGTGATGCTAGGAAGGCGACCTTAGATTTGGAGGGTGTCCTGAGGATTGAGGGTCATATCTATGTTCCTAGAGTAGGTGACCTAGTCAGGTTGATCTTGGAGGAGTCTCATTGTTCTAGGTATTCCATTCATCCTGGGGAAGCTAAGATGTATTGTGACTTGTGACAGCACTACTGGTGGTGTGAGATGAAGAGGGATATCTCAAATTTTGTGTCAAGGTGCTTGAACTGTCAGCAGGTGAAATTTGAGCACCAGAGACTAGGTGGTTTGACTCAGAGGCTACCTATGCCGGACTGGAAATGGGAGCGGATAGCTATGAACTTCATAGATAGTTTACCATGTACTTTGTTGAGGTTTGATTCTATAAGGGTGATCGTAGATAGGTTGACGAAGTCTGCTCATTTTCTGCCGGTTCGGACTTCCTAGAGTTCAGAGAGGTTGGCTCAAATATACATCCATGAGATTGTCCATTTTCATGGGGTGCCAGTTTCTATTATTTCTAGATGTGGTACTTAGTTCACTTCATATTTTTGGAGGTCTATTCAGAGGGAGTTGGGCATCAAAGTTGAGCTTAGCATGACTTTTTATCCGCAGACTGATGGTCAGTCGGAGCATACTATTGAGTTTCTGGAAGATATGTTGAGGGCTTGTGTTATTGATTTCTGAGGTCAGTGGACCAATGTTTAGCCTTGACAGAGTTTGTCTATAATAATAGCTACCATTCTAGTATTCAAATAGCTCCGTTCAAGGCTTTGTATGGTAGGTGGTGCAGATCTTTGGTGGGTTTATTTGATGTGTTTGAGGTGAGACCATAGGGTACTGAATTGCTTCATAATTCCATCGATAGAGTACGGGTTATTCAGGAGAGACTTCACACTGCCCAGAGTAGGCAGAAGAGTTATACTGACCGGAGGGTTCAAGACTTAGAGTTTATGGTTGGTGACCGCATGTTCTTTTGGGTGTCGCCCATGAAAGGCGTGATGATGTTCGAGAGGAAGGGTAAGCTCAGTCCTAATTTTCATTAGGCCATTTGAGATCCTTCATTTCATTGGGGAGGTAGCATATGAGCTAGCCTTGCCACCTGTTCTATCAGGTGTTCACCTCATTTTCTATGTTTCTATGTTGTGGCAGTATATTCTAGATGAGTCTCATGTGCTTCAGTTGGATTTGGTTCAGTTTGATGAGTCTCTAGCCTTTGAGGAGGAGCCAATTGCTATTTTGGATAGGCAGGTTAGGAAGTTGAGGTCTAAGGAGATTCCGTCAGTTAAGATTCAGTGACGACATCGTCTTATCGAGGAGGCTACTTGAGAGATCGAGATCGACATGTCGACCTGCTATCCTCACTTTTTTGAGCCTTCAGGTATCTTCCTATCTTTAACTTTCAAGGATGAAAGTTCTTTTAGTAGTGGGTGTTGTAATGACCCTCTGGATCATTTCCTTGTTTTTCATGCTTTTTTGCATTTTGAGCTTTCCCACAGCGGCTATAGGTCATTTATGAGTTGCTGACCCTGACGGTTCAGTTCTCGGGCAGTTCATTTGTATTTTAAGCCTATTTCTCAGTTTTGCAACTCTTAAAGCTGGTAGAGTTGACCTTGGTCAACATTCATAGAAGATGACCTCGGATATAAATTATGTCAGCGCTGTTAGCTCCAAAATGTTGACTTTGGGCTAGAGGGACCTTTGGTTTGGGTCTCGAGGCTTCTAGACTCGTTTAAGGCTATTGGATTCCTTTTTGGTTAAATCTAGTTGTAGGGCATGGGGCCTACTTTTTATTGAAATGATCTCCGTTAGGGATTTCATCAATTCCATTGAGTCTGAAATATTATTTTTGATAGGGTAACATATATGGTTTGTGTTCACGGGCTTCTGAATGAATCCTGATGGTGCGGTCAAGGGATTTTGAGGTGTGTTATTGCAGCTGGTGATGCTGGTTCTGGTGTGGCATGCCTGCGTGCATGGGGGAACACCTGATGTCATGCCCAAAACTCAGGGAAGCGCGGCTGGCACCTGGGGGCACACCTGTTGTATAGCTATTTCATACTTTAGACGCTCTTGTACTAGTGACACCAGGTCTAGGGTTAGTCTTGTAGATGTTTTGTCTTCTTGGTCACTTTGAGGTCATTTTTATATATTTATTATTATTGGTATGTATATATACTATTGACCCCCTTCTCGTATGTTTCCCTCTCGCTTTTCATTATTTAAATTATTTTACCATACTTTTGCATTCTTGGGTTGGCTTGCCTACTGAGGGGTTTTAGTAGGCATCATCATGGCCCAATTTTGGATCATGACATTTCCAAGAAAGCCTGAGGCAGAGGCATTGGATGTGATGATCACCGATACTATTCTTGTCTGTGATCGGATGGCTATGGTCTTATTTGATCCTGGTTCTATTTTTTCTTATGTATCTGTTGGTTTTGCTGTAGGGTTAGATATGGTATATGAATTACTTAATTTTCCTGTTCATGTGTCTACCCTGATTGGTGATTCTGTGGTTGTTGATAGAATTTATCGTGCTTGTCCTGTCATGTTTATGGGGGGTAAAACTTGGGCAAACTTAGTAATCTTGGATATGGTGAATTTTGACATCATTCTAGAAATGAGTTGGTTGTTTCCTCATTATGCTATTTTAGACTGTCATACTAAGACAGTAACTGTGGCTCTACTGGGGATGGATAAGCTTGAGTGAGACGGTGATTATAGTCCTGTTCCTATGAAATTAATATCTTTTCTTCGTGCCAAGAGTTTGATAGGAAGGGGTGTTCAACATTCTTAACATATCTTTGGGACACTAGTATAGCGGTCTCTCCTATCAAGTCAGTTCCCATGGTGTGTGAGTTTCAGGAGGTGTTTCCTGTGGATTTTTCTAGCATGCCCCCTCATCGCGACATTAAATTTTGTATTGATATAGAGCCAAGTACTCGTACTATTTCTATTCTCCCTTATAGGGTGGAGCCAAATGAGTTGAGGGAGCTAAAGGCTCAGTTGCAAGAGTTGTTTGGTAAGGGATTTATCTGACCGAGTGCCTCCCCATAGGGTGCTCCAGTCTTGTTTGTGAAGAAAAAGGATGGTAGTCTACGTATGTTCATAGACTCCTGATAGTTGAATAAAGTTACATCCATATGTTCTAAGATTTATTTGAGGTCCAGATATCATCAGCTAAAGATTCGGGCTGTTGATATTTCTTAGACTGCATTTCGGACCAAGTATGGGCATTATAAATTTCTAGTGATGTCTTTCAGGCTAACTAACGCTCCAGTCGCTTTTATTGGGATTGATGAATGAGATATTTAAGCCCTATTTAGACTCACTCGTGATTGTTTTTATTGGTGACATCTTAGTTTATTCTAAGAGTGAGGAGGAGCATAAAAATCACTTAAGGATATTTTTGGGTTTTCTAAAAGAGAAGCAGCTTTATGCAAAATTTTCTTGTGCATTCTAGTTGGCTTCTATGTCCTTTTTGGGACATGTGGTTTCGAAGGATAGGGTGATGGTGGACCCACAAAATATTGAGGCAGTTAAGAATTGGGCTAGGCCCACTTCAATGACCAAAGTTCATATTTTTATGGGGTTGGCTAGTTATTACCGTAGGTTCGTGAAGGGGTTTGCTTCCAATTCCACTCATCTAACATGTTTAACTCAGAAATAGGTACCATTTTAGTAGTCGGTGAATATGAGAAGAGCTTTCAAAATCTCAAGTCATTATTGACTACCGCTCTTATTCTTGCTTTGCAAGTGGATGGTAAGGATTTCATTGTTTATTATGATGCCTCACATTCTAGTTTAGGTGTTGTCTTGGTGTAGGAAAAGAATATTTTTGCCTATGCTTTAAGGCAATTAAAGGTGCATGAGAAGAATTACCATACTCATGACTTAGAGTTGGCTGCAAGATTTTTGCTCTTAAGATATGGAGGCACTACTTGTATGGGGTTTATGGTGAAGTGTTCATAGACCATCATAGTTTACAACATGTAGAGGGATTTGAATTTGAGGCAGCGTAGGTGGATGGAATTGCTTAAGGACTATGATATTACCATTATATACCATCCGTCTAAGGCTAACATAGTAGCCGATGCATCAAGAAGAAAGTCTGAAAGTATGGGTAGCTTGGCTTATTTGAAGGCTACAAGACATCCGTTGGCTAGAGAGATATAAAATCTAGCTAAAAATTTCATGAGACTTGAGGTGTCTGAGAGGGGTGGACTGTTAGCATGTATTGAGGCAAGGTCCTTATTTCTTGACCGAATCAAGGCTAAATAATTTGAGGAGATGCTATGTTGAGAAGAATTCGTGATAAGGTTTTGTAGGGTGAGGCCAAGAAGGCCATGATTGATGTTGAGGGTGTTTTGAGAATCAAGGGTCTAGTTTGTGTTCCCCGTGTTGATGACTTAATTCCTACGATTTAGCTAAGGCTCATTGTTCAAAGTATTCTATACATTCTGGTGTGACCAAGATGTAACGTAATTTGATGCAACATTATTGATGTGGTCGAATGAACCGAGATATTGTTGATTTTGTTTCTAAATATTAGAATAGCCAGCAAGTAAAGTATGAACATCAGAAGCCTGGTGGTACTCTACAGAGGATTCCTATTCCTGAATAGAATTGGGAGAGAATAGCCATGGATTTTGTTGTTGGTTTTCCAAGACTTTGGGGAAGTTTGATTCTATTTGGGTTATTGTGGATATTGATAACGCCCAAACTACACCTCGAATTAACGAAGCGTAAGCGGTCGTAGTCAAATATAGAACCCAACAAAGGTTGGGGTCGAATCCCACAGAGAATATGGTGAAAGTTAAGTCTTTAGTGAATTAAGTGACTAGTCGTCAATATGTTCCGGTAAACTTAGGGGGTTTGTGAATAATATTTGTAGAACAACAACAAACACTTTATCGTAGAAGTGATAATCATAGGAGAGAGAGAACTAGGGAAGTGTTTCCATGGGCGGTAGAACAAAAGTCGATTCTCAGGCTTAACCGGGGTCTTTCTTGTGCGTGTCAGCGATGTGATCTGGAAATAATTGTACGTCTAGCACGTTTCTCAACCAAAGAGACAAATTTACTTTTCAATTCTCTCGAACTTGAAATGGTGTGCTTTTAGATTTCAATCATAAACATCAAGTAGATTAATCTAGTTACAGCATTAATCATAAGACGAGAGTTGGTAGTCTCGAATCCTCGTCGTTAATCAAATTTCCCGGTTTTAATCT